>JAJMBY010000063.1:0-36299 GCA_030585145.1 Suhomyces faveliae | reverse complement strand
GGTAAAATCCAACGTTGCCATCGTTGGGCCCCCGGTTCGATTCCGGGTTTGCGCATCTTTTTTACTTTTTGAGTTATTCAAGTTACCTGACCTGGTGCTAAATATTTTGAGCTTCGTGGCTAGCGAAAATAGTCCTCCGTGATGGCTGCAAATTGTAGCGCTCGGACGTTTAAAATGTCCTGCACGCGATAGAAAGCACTTCGCGCAAGTTCTTCGTAGTTCTCTCGGTAATCTCTCGCTATGATCGCTTAACTTTTTCTAGCCAGCTAGCGCAAGTCTACAGTGATTGCAGAATTTTACTTGAAAGCCCAAGGGTGTCGGTAAAGTGACGTAGGGATAGGGTTAATATCCCGGTCAAACTTTAAGTAAGCACCAGACAAAAGTTCAAAAAATACAAGAACCGTGGAACAAGATATTAACTGATCTTGGCAGTGACGTAGGATACAATAAATTGAAACTTAACTTGAGATCTGAAACAAGAAGTAGCTAAGAGTTGTACATAAATTCAAATTTCTCTTTAAGCTTCAGTGTTACCAATCTACTCTGGCCGTTTGCAACCATTGATTCCATGTTACATACCTCACTTGGCCTCAAAGAGTTAGACTATAGAATGAAAAGCTAACTAGATAGCAATATATGGAGAGTTTTTGATCTTAATGCCAACCAACTCACAATACATTTCTGTTGAAGAGATAGCTCCATACGTAGTGCTGGTGAACTCTTAAGACCTTCAACCTATGGCGGGCCGAAAACACTCCGAGTTCAACAAACAGGTTGTATAGTGTAGTGGTTATCACTTTCGGTTTTGATCCGGACAACCCCGGTTCGAATCCGGGTACGACCTGCCTTTCTACGGTTGCGTAGTGTAGTGGTTATCACTTTTGGTTCTGATCCAAACAACCCCAGTTCGAATCCGGGCGTGACCTCTTTTTTGCTTCCCAAAGCACCGCTTCATGCTCTTACTACCGCAGTCAGTGGTGGTCACATTTTTTATCTCCAAAATCATCTAGTACAACATGTCGTATCTGCGGGTGACGCGGTCGTGCGCCGCCTAATTTCCCCAGCTTTACAGATTTCTACTCGATAAAACGTACCATGCTATGAAGTGCTAGGATGACTGATAAAGATTGCAATGATCAGGCTTCCGAGGCGAACATGCTCACCGAAGAAGAGCTGACCGCAATTATACTGGAAAGTGAGGCCTTAACGGTGGTATACGACGACTCCCAGACCATACGTGACTATTCAGGCTCTTTCAATATGGTAGAGCAAAACGATAAGCCAGATATCCGAAATACAAAGTACCGAAGCGCTACCGAGAGTGTGAATTGTGCAGTGTGCCAGCAGCCGTTTGTGGAACCCTTGACGACGATATGTGGGCACACGTTTTGCAAAGCATGTATCTATGAGTGTCTCAAGATGAGCAATGGGTACGAAATCGATGAAAGCGGCGAAAGAGAACTTGCTGGGTTTTGTCCACTAGACAGAACCCCCATAGATAGCAGGAATATCCATGACTTGTTTCCTACGCCACTAGTAATAGCCAATCTTGTTGACGATCTCAAGGTGTTCTGTTTGAACCATGAGAGAGGATGCGAGTGGGAGGGGTGCCGGTGGGAATTGGAGCACCACGTAATAGCCGACTGTGGATATACTGGAGTCCGGTGTGGAGGAGAGAGAGAATATGGCAAATGTGGGCTTCTTGTAGAAAGACGGCATTTGCTGCAAGAGAGAGAAGATGGGGACGAAAATAGGAGTTGTGTTCATCAAATAATCCAGTGCGAACATTGCCAAGAGAAGATCACGATATTGCACCAGAGCGAGCATTTAGAAAAGGAGTGCGAGCTCAATTACCAAACGTGCGAATTGTGCGCCAACGACGTGATTCCGCAAAAGAATTTGGGCAAGCACGAGGAAAATTGTTCCAAAATCGGGCATGTGAGGTGTCCCGCGCATGAGATTGGGTGCAAATGGATTGGGACCAACGAGACCAGCTTGGAGATCCATATCCAGTCGAATTGTCAGCTTAACCAGTTGTTGCCCGCATTCCAAAAACTAGAAAACAAAGTAGAGAGGCTCAGCGAAGAAAACGGGCATTTGCAACGGCAGTTGGACAAGATCCTCAACTCGGTGATCCAGGGTAAAATCACTAATCTCGGGTATCACGAGGCCATAGAGGAGATTAACAAGTACGGTAAAGGGCACGATAGTCTCACGCTGTTGAACTACGACGTGAACCGACTCAAGTACGATGTAGACGAAAAGCTCATGCCCTTTATGAACAGCGGGCGCGATCTTGAGCACGAGAACATGATGAATAGTCTTATCAACGACAACTTTTTGATGCGCGAGGAGATGAATCTACAGCGGGTGCTTATCAATAGTCTAAGGAAGCAGACCCAGTTTTTGTTGTTTGCCCGGCGCAGCCCTATAACCGGGGGGAGCGCAATGGGCGTACCAATAAACGGTGCGCACAACAGCGAAGACATGGGGGGATTGTTGGACGTGCTGAGTCGCAGCAGTTCCGAAGAGCGTTTGAATTTGAAGTTGTAAAAATAGAAATGTATAGAAATATATTTTCACGATCATATTTGTCCACGGAACTCGCTTCCATGCACGTACAGGAGCAATTTTATGAGTAGAGTGCTAGGATGTTGTATCAGTATTAGATTAGTATTAATTTGGTGGGGTAATGAGGAGAAGTCTTTTCATATGCACTGGCTTGTGATTATCCTCGCTGTAACACTGTTTGGGCCGCGCTCGTAAAGTGCTCTGTCTCGGCGACACCCACGTGATGGTCCCACAATATGCTGGCATACCAAAGTATACCCATTTAAATATATCACTCAGAGAATCTCCAACGAAACTCGTCAAGTTATCATGGAAACACTCGAGGTCCACTCCAAAAACTTTCTTGTAAAGTGGGTCCATGCGCCCGACAATTCTGCCATTGACTGGCAGGTCAAGCCGCTCAAGAAGTCCATCAATTTTGCTATCTACCGCAAGAAAGACGACTCCTCCAACCCAACGTCTGCTTCTGATGATGCTGGTGAAAACTACGCCCTCAAAACTCCAATTGAGGAAGAGCCCAGCTCCAATTCGCTGACTCCCAGCCTTCGAAACCACTCGGGCTCTACTGCTTCTGTCAACAAATTCACCGACCCCAACATGTTTAGATCGAGATCAAGATCGTCTTCTTTCTCTTCCAATATCAGCAGTACCGATCTTACATTGCTCAAAGACTACAACAAACTTTTGTCAGACGAATTGGTTCACGGAACATTCGAGGTCACCTCAGGAGGAATGTTTGCGTTTATATTTGACAATTCGTTCCTGAAAACCACCGGTAAAAAGGTCTTGTTTAGCTCCAAGATCACTAGGCTGTCGGCAGATCCTTTGATCTCGCGCCGAAAGTCGTCTGTTGTAGGCAGAAGGCCTCCGGCGACCCGTGCCGTGTCCACTCCAGGTGCCAATTCTTTAGGCAATGGCTACAAAAAGGCCGATTCTAGTGAAGAATTCGACTCCTCGGCCAACGGAGGGCATACTCCTACCAACGGAACGGTTTTGAGACCCAAAAACGGCGAGCTTTTGCTGTCGGTGTTACTGAAGAGAAGAAGAAAAAAGCTCCAGGGTTCGGTCAAGCGGTACTTTGTCCTCAATTTCAAGTACGGAACACTCTCGTACTTTAGAATCAATGACAACAAGCTTCGGGGACAAATGCCCATCAAACATTCGATTGTCAGTGCCAACCCGCAAACTCGCCAGATCATAATCGATTCAGGAATGGAAATCTGGGACCTCAAGGCCTTGAGCAGCAAGGACTTTGATGTGTGGATCGAGGCATTCAACCAGATCAAAAAGGGAAAAGTCATTGCTGCTTCCGAAACTGAAGACGATGGCGAGGATATCGATGCTTCTGTAGTGGACGGTCTTGAGTCTGTATCGTTGAAGCTTGACCGCTTGAAGCTCGATGCGTCTTTCTGTACGCCTGATGTTATGGCAGAAAATATTGCTGCGATCTCCAAGGATGTACACAGAATGTTATCTAGATTAAGAGGCGGAGACAAATCGGGCACTCACGACTTGGCTTCTGTGTTTTCTGCCAACGAGTTTTATGATGCCAACGAGCTGGTGGATGCATTGAGTTCGGGTGTGGTTTTGATGGAATCGGACAATTTCAGAAATAAATTGGACGAGGACGAAGATAATGACGATATCGACGACAGATTTGATACCATTTCGTCTTCGTCGTCTTCCTCTGAAGAGTCAGGCGGACAGGACTATTCCAAAGACCCTACGGAAGTCGAACCGGAGTCTGACGACCTCTATCCTTTGCCACATGGACCTGTCCAAAGAACATTTGATATCCCTGTATGTAACCACACCCCCACCAGCATCATATCTTTTATCAGAAAGAACGTGGGGAAGGACTTGTCCACCATTGCCATGCCCGTTGATACCAACGAGCCCATCAGTGCCTTGCAAAAGTACTCCGAGATGTTTGAATACAGTGACTTGATCACCCACGCTCTTCATCCCAGCTTTTCTGAGTCTTCAGGTGAAAAGATCTTGAGAATTGCTGCGTTTGCCGTGAGTTACTTTTCGTCTGTTAGAGCAAAGATCCGTAACATTCGTAAACCATTCAATCCATTATTGGGAGAAACTTTCGAGTTGATCCGTGAGGATTTTGGTATCAGAGTCATTAGTGAAAAGGTCTGCCACAGACCAGGAATCTTTGCCTTTCATGCCGAATCAGCCCATTGGACGTTTGACTTTAGTCCATTGCCCAGTCAAAAGATTTGGGGACACAGTGCTGAAATTATCACAAAGGGAACTGCTAAATTGACTGTCAAAAGCACAGGAGAAATCTTCACCTGGACCCACCCTTCTACATTGGTTAAAAACATTCTTGCTGGTGAACAGTATAGTGAACCATCGTCTACAATGACAATCAAATCGTCTAGTGGATACAAGGCAGTGGTTGAGTTTGCCAAGAGTGGAATGTTCAGTGGAAGATCGGAAGACTTGACCATCACTGCTTATGATGCCAACAAAAAGAAGTTGTCCTACAGTGTCACTGGTAAATGGACTGAATCATTAACATTGAAGACTAGTACTACTGAAAAATTGATTTGGGAGGTTGGCAAGTTGTTGCCTAACCACAAAAAGAAGTTTGGATTTACTGAGTTTACCGGTACACTTAACAAGATCACTGAGTTGGAAGATGGAAAATTAGCCCCTACAGACTCCAGATTGAGACCCGATATAAAACTTTACGAGGAAGGAAACGTGCAAAAGGCAGAGACCATCAAGGTTGAATTGGAAGAAGACCAAAGAACTAGAAGAAAGGAATTAGAAACCTCAGGAAGGGAGCATGTTCCTACTTTTTTCAAGCATGTTGAAAGAGAAGGAGCGGAATCGGGCGAGTGGGTATATATTAAAGGCGAGGATAGTTATTGGAGTAGAAGAAAGAGAGGTGATTGGGACGGAATCATCAAGTTGTGGTAAAAATTACTAGAATCGTTGTTTAGAAAAGTAATGATATCAGTAGAATATTAGATGAAATAGATACTCACAAAACTAAGATATGACAACACGCTTACCTGTATTGAGCGAGCGATGGCGAGCGAAATGTAATGAATAGTGGAGGAAGAAATAAATAGCAGTAAAAACGTAATGAATAAAGGAAGAAATGAATACCAGTAAAAAAGTAATGAATAGTGGAGGAAGGCAACGAATAGCAGTAAAAACTTAATGAATAATGGAGCAAGGTAATGAATAGCAGTAAAAATTTAATTCTAGAGAGTTAGAGTGGAAATATAGGAGGTTCTTTATTGTGGTCTATGGTATTTGAATTCAATCGAACAGTGGCCAAATGACGATAATTTCACGGCAAATGTTTATTTTCACTTCATAAATATTTCTAGCCTACTGCAAGGGGCTTAGATACTATTTATAATTTCCAACGGTTGACTTCAGGGGGTTTCTGGACGATATGTCAAAGCTGCGGTGAGCAATTGTAGACGAGGTGTCGGAGTTGAGGCGTTGTAGATAAGGTCTCATGCAGTACTGGAACTTCTGCCTATAAAAATTTCGCAGCCATTAAATTAGTGCACAGAAAACAACAACTGACCACCAGCAATTACATATGACCGTGACAAAATAATTTGTTGCATGATTTGATTGCTATGATAAAAGAAATACAGGGAATACTCGTTGCCAGTCTTTATAGTTTTGATATGACTAGTATAGTATATTCCTATACACTCACCGTTACACAATCGTTGACTATTTCCTCTGCTGCTAACCGTTGACTTTCACTCTAGACCGACTATGCCATTTCCTTAATGCGAGAAATTTGCAGCCGTTTGCAGCCGCGAGATTTCAATGCTCACAACGGAGAGTTGGGCCAATGCAAGAATAAATACAATACTAGAGTATATTTGTGAGTTGCTACATAATTGCACAGACAAGTCAGCTGGTCCTGCTCTAGTATTAATAGAAGTAGTATAAATAGCAGTAGCTGAACAGTGCTTTGATGAAACAGGCCAAGACTCGCGCGTGACGTTTCGAGCGCACGGCCGCAGCCCATGTCAGAATACAGGCACAGACAGACCTAGACATAGACTATACAAGCAACAACAATTACCATTCCACTTCGCCATCACCACCAACCCTCTATCAACACGAACTCTCTATCAACACGAACTCTCTATCATCACCAACTCTCCCTCACTTCACCCTTCCTGTCATCCGATCCTTGCCCTTCAGTTTTTCGTTTTTTTTTTCGTTTTTCCCCGTTTTCGGCAAAACGTACACAAACCTCATTTAGATTGATCCAAGTCATCATTCCTTCTTTCAATTAACCTGCGATTTCCTTATCCATCGCAAACATAAACAAGCCAGCACGCCAACATACAGGTCCAGCCGGTACTTATACATATAATTATTACACCTAAAACATATTTTAGTGAATCAAGTCTCGATTCAACATACCATTGATTCGACCATGACCTCCAAAATGGCCAGTTTCTTCAATAGATCGCCCAAAAGCAACCACCCTTCGTGTGCTGACGTGGCCGACATCTCACAGTCGATGGAAAACGTCTCCATTTCCAGTAATATGATGGATATCGACACCAGTTTTAGAAACGATCAGCCGCCACGGACCCCCCAGCGCCAGCAAGTTCAGTCGTACTTGAACAAGGAAAACATCACGCCCTTTGCATCTCCCACCAAGTCTATTTTGCACAACTCGCCCCAGCAGTACGGCAACCACGCCCGTTTCCCGTACGGCCAGCAGCTTGCTGCCGGCCAAGTCATGCCGGCAACCAACACGGCCCCCGAGAAAGAGAGTCACGACAAGTCACAGGCGCTTAATATGCACCAGAACATCACCCAGCTCCAGCCAAGCAACCAGAAGAAGCTTTCGAAAGACGAGTTCTACAAGCGCGCCAACTCGCCCAAGACAAAGAGACTTGCTTCAGTGGCCCAGCTCTACTTTCTCGACTACTACTGTGACATGTTTGACTACGTGATCAGCAGAAGAGAAAGAACCAAGCTTGTGGAGTCCAAGCTCTTGCAAGATCCCGCATTCAACTCGCAGCCCCAAAGGCAGCAGTTGGAATGGAAAAACTACATTGGGCGTGAGCGGGCACTCTTGCGGAAAAGAAGACTCAAGCCCAAGCATAAGGACTTTGAAATGATCACGCAGGTGGGCCAGGGTGGATACGGCCAGGTGTTTTTGGCCCGTAAAAAGGACACCAAGGAGATCTGTGCTCTCAAAGTTCTTAACAAGAAACTCTTGGTCAAATTGGACGAAACCAGACACGTTTTGACCGAAAGAGACATCTTGACCAACACCCGAAGCGAGTGGTTGGTCAAGTTGTTGTATGCATTCCAGGACCCCGAAAAGGTCTTTTTGGCCATGGAGTTCGTGCCCGGTGGGGATTTCCGTACTCTTCTCAACAACACCGGCTACCTTATTCCCCCACACGCTCGGTTCTACATCGGCGAGATGTTCAGTGCGGTAAACTCGCTCCACGAATTGGGGTTCACTCACCGTGATCTCAAACCGGAAAACTTCCTTATTGATTCAAAGGGCCACATCAAATTGACCGACTTTGGGTTGGCTGCAGGAACCGTGTCGACAGACCGTATTGAACTGATGAGACTCAAACTAAAGAGCTTGGAAGACTTGGACAACTACGAAATCCCTTCCCATCTCATGATGGAAAGACAAAAGTTGTTCAAGCAGAGTCAGGGCCACCACAACTTGGCCAATTCTATTGTAGGATCGCCTGATTACATGGCACTTGAGGTGTTGGAAGGTAAGAACTACGACTACACCATCGATTACTGGTCGTTGGGATGCATGTTGTTCGAAGCATTGTGCGGATACCCTCCATTCTCAGGATCCAAACAGGACGAAACGTACTATAATTTAAAGCACTGGAAGTCGTGTCTCAGACGGCCACAGACAAAAGATGGCAGATTTGTGTTTAGTGACAGAACTTGGAGCTTGATCATAAAGCTCATAGCGTCGCCATCATCGAGATTGCGTAACTTCAAACAAATCCAACAAATGGCGTACTTCAAAGATATAGACGACTGGGAAAACTTGAGACAAAAGACCCCTCCATTTACCCCACAATTGGACAACGAGGAAGATGCAGGATACTTCGATGACTTTGAAGACGAAGAAATGATGATGAAGTACAAGGATGTTTTTGCCAGACAAGAACACAACGAACAGTTGTTGGACAAAGCGTCCAGTAAAGGCAAGGCTTTGGGACACAACAATTTCATTGGGTTTACATTCAAACACAAGTTGAATCCAAACAACAAGTTTGCCAACGGTGAGCTCAACTTGTTGAACATCGGGGGCAGTGCCGGCAACAACCGGTTGGATCCGTTGGCAACGTTGTATTAGAAGCTTTGCCTGGAATTTTAGTTCGTTTTGTTTAGTTTGGGGGAGTTTGCTAGTAATCGTAGATTATAGAATAGTAGAATAAAGGGAAATGTATTAAAGTGGCTACTGCGAGTACTGAACGAGCGATAGCGAGAGACGTAGATAGTAAATAGATGGACGAGAAAGTTGGCGAGAGAAGGCACCCAGAGAAGCTACATTCTTTGAGTCATCATATTCTTTTATAACTTTAGAAATAAACTAGAACACAAGGACTACCAGGTCGATATTCGGCTTATAGTAAATTTTGGCTGCGAAAAATGTACTTAATGATCTCAAAAAGTATTGTTTGTAATTCGGGTTAATGTTGAAGCTGGAAAAGAACAAACTATGAGGTGCTTAGTTGTGCTAGGATGAGCTTCATTAAGCAATGGGTGACTCTTCACCTCACTAAATTTAACACTACAGTGCTTAACATTAATTTCACCTCACTACAACAAATAATTTCCAATCCCACCAATCAGAAAGTATAAGTGGCATAGAAAAGCTCTATATTTTCTTAATAAACGGAAGTCTTGCAATAGAGCCGCAAAGGAAGCAACAACTACGACTAGGCTCAAACAGCACAGAGTTGGCATCGTAGTTTTAATTACACGAGTCTTGTCAGTACTTGAATAGATAGTATCATTTCGATTTAGTGTGCGGACGGCACGATCGTTTCAGGCTACTGGAATAGATTTGGCTGCGAAATTGTACAGAAATACCCACGTTTAGGTTAAAGAAGCACCGTCAAACTTCTCCACTATTCTGTATTACAATTGTCTTGCAGTTCCAGTCCATAAGGTCAAGTAAATATGCTTTACAAATCCAGACTAGCGTGGTAATTTGAGCTGTTTGTTTCAAGTTTTAAACCGATCCTACGTATTTGTCTTTTCTATAAATACTACTTATATTTTTGTATCTATTACAAATCCCATTCACCTATATTCCTCCACTGTGTAATAATATAAGCTGGTAATTAGTGATGGGTGGGTAAATTTGATTGTTACTGGGTAATTGAAGCTGGTATTTTCTCTACTGTACTTATAGGTGGTGTTTTCTATAGGGATACATTGTGATTTGCTATGAGTTACTTCCAAATAAAGTCTCTATCCACCTTTTCTGCAATATATTTCTTTTGAAGCTCATGTATTTCTTCACATTCAGCGACAGAAGTAGAAATTAATTCAAACACCTGGTCCTCGGTGAAGTCTCCCATACTCTCAAGCAACAACAATTTCAGTGCTTTTCCTTCTACGATATCGAAACACACAACATGGTTGGAATCACTGCTCTTTAACTGGGCCAAAGTTGGGTTCGTTATGGCAACTCCGTCGGTGATACAGGCCGAAATCGATGCAAAGGAATGGTATAATGCCACGTTGGCATCTATTAACGCATAATAGGCACAGTTTATAGCCGCACTGAGCTCGTTGTTGGTATATTCGTTGGACTGGCTGACTCCGTCAGAAGTAAGAAATTGCACTACAACTTGAATAAGTTGTCTTGGATACTTGTACCTGACAATCACGCTTTGCAATAAGGACCGGAGTTTGTCTTCTAAAAGCTTTTCTCGGGTGGTGGCCAAACCCGTCGATGGCCTTATGATTATTTCGAGACTGGCAAGATTGGCCAACTCCTGGCGGGCCTTGGGCTCTATGGGACCAGAAACAGATGTGATGACCTTGGTGCCTCCTACAGCTAACTCGGCTGATCCGTCTGAGTTCTTGAGCACGTTCGTTTGTACTGATATCATTGCTTGGTGTTTGTCGGTATGGGCATCGGAGTGAAATTTATCGCCAGATTGAGAAGAGGGCGCGCACGTGACCGCACATCTCATCTCAGCTCGAACAGCTGTAGATAGTACGCCATGGACTACGAACGGGATTTGCTAGACGATTTGGGAAGCTCTTCTGAGCCGGAGGTAGAGGAGCTCAGTGATAACTATGCGGACGATGGATCAGAATCCCCCACTTTCGACTCGAAACTTGCCAATATTCTCGAAACCAGCGAGACCAAGATACACACCGTGTTGAGTGGCGAGCACGCTGCAGAGATATCTGCTCAAGAATTGTATGGGTTATCGAGGGTATACCTGTTAATACCTGAGCTAGAATCCAAAATCGAACGATTTTCCAACGAAATCGAGTCAGATTACTCTGAATTGTTGTCGTTTGTCAACGAAGACAACCAAAGCGAGGAGTATCGTTTCATTCTTGCGGTGAATGAGATATCCACACTTATAAACCAGGACATTGAAAACTTTCACTCACTTTTAAAGATCCTTTACAAACCAGTTTTCCCAGAATTGGAGTCGTTGGTGCCCAATCCGGTTGATTATGCCAGAACGGTCAATGTGATAAGGCAGAATCTTGCCAGCATTAAACAGTACGAGGAAGATCTTAAGAGGTTGTTGCTGAATGAAAAGGTTTTGGTGATTTCCATGGGTGCTGTATACCAACTGTCACAGTCGTCTGAGCTTGATGCTAGCGACTTGGACAAGGTGCTCACAAGTTGTAAGATCTTGATGGAACTAGACGATATTTTAGGCAAATTATCAAGGTTTATTACTGATAAATTGGCCAAGTTTGCACCTAACGTCAGTGCCATCATTGGGCCTATCACCACATCGCAGCTTTTGATAGCGACCGGCTCGTTGCGCCAGCTTTCTGCCACGCCAGCATGTAATTTGGCCAGTTTGGGAGTACGAGACTTGTCTTCGAATGCCAAAACGGCCAATTCTCGAACCATTATACGCCAGCCTGGATATTTGTACCATTCAGAGCTCGTCAAATACCTACCAGGAGATATAATACGGTCAGTAATGAGAATAGTTAGTGGAAAGATTATTTTGGCCGCACGTATAGACCTTTCCAAGTCCAAGCCTAATGGAGAGCAAGGCCAAAAATGGGCCGAGGAGATCCAAAACAAAATCGAGAAGCTCTTGACTCCTCCTGAACAACTGGCAGATAAGGCGTTGCCAGTCCCTGTGGATCAAAAGTCCAAAAAGAGAGGAGGAAGACGGTTTAGAAAAATGAAGGAAAGAACCCAGATGTCGGAGATTCGTAAGGCCCAGAACAAAATGGAGTTCGGTAAGGAGGAAAGTACGTTTGTAGATGCATTTGGTGAAGAAGTGGGGCTCGGAATGAGCCGATCGAATGGCATTGGCCAGATTAAAGTCAACACCAACACGAGTGCCAGAATGTCCAAGGCTATGGTTAATCGACTCCAAAAACAACAAAAACCAACTACTCTTGATGATTTCGATTCCATACTTCTAGCTCCCAAGCCTGCAGTGGAAACACGCACAGACAACAGTGTTGCTTCGAAGAATAAGTGGTTCACGGGAATGGCCAAACGGAAAATCGAGCTTGAATTGCCCGAAGCAAAGCGACAAAAAGATTAAACCATAACTGAACGTGCAATAGCGAGCGAAGTTATATAAATAAGATCACTGAATTTATACACAGTAGCACATTTGAACGTTTCTCGTTTCAGTGATTATTATTCAATAAAAAATAGACCTGCAGCTTTTTTTTTGGTAATTTGCAGCCATCGTGTTCAAACTCAACTCAGTAAAAGTTCCGACGATACTATCTGTGCGGTGCTAGTTTTATGTCGGATCATTTACCAAGACGTCGCGAGCCCATAGTACGGCAACGAGTATTGGGCTAAAAGGTAATACTGAAAAGATACCAATTAGTTTGAAGTAGTATTAAAATACTAGTCATACTACCAAATAGTAGACTACAGCAATAGCAATACCATCACAGCACTGATTTTAATATCCATTTTTATGCTACAAGTACTTGTTTTATCATATCAAGTGTCTATATTTTGATGCTTTGCTACAAGTTGGAGATTAGATTAAGTCAAAAGAATAAAATGGGTACGTAGGAAATCATGCATAGTTGAGGCTACTGAAGTATTTTTTAACAAATTATTTCGCAGCCAAATATATCAGCACCCGACAAGCGTAACTGCATGAACTTTAGTGAGAGATATGGTAGAAGAGAAAAATAAGAAGAGCGGTTCTTTTCCCCGTTCGTAGAGATACGTGGCGTTAATCTGATATCGTGACACTTTCAGGCAAGTGTTCGGCACTGAAAGTTGAAGTAGTGCAAATAAATGTGAGTAAAGTGCGATTTCCAGTGAAAAATTTAAATGTCAGTGAGAATATTAGTGCGAAATGCAAGCGAGAAAGTAGGGGGAACTAAGTTAGTATGTAGCAGACAGTCTTACTGATTGTCAATGGGCAATACAATTAGTATTCCTCAGTGTAGTTACCGTTTGTGTTTTCCTGTGGAGCTAAGTTAGGGCTTCCAGTGTAGATTTCCAGTGGGGCACGACGGTCACGTGCCGTTTGACTCATCAAATTTTTACCAACTTTTCATAAACCCAATGAAACTTAACAGGTTTATACTACCGACAGTTGCCACTCATTTTACTCCCCGTATACAGATTAGGCATTTCAATATGAGTAGTAAGCCAGAAACTATTTCTGACGCCACCACGCCTGAGAAACCTGCCGCTGATGCCATTGCAGGAATCGGTGCCGATGGAAAGCCCAAGACCGCCAAAGAACTTGAGAAAGAACGTAAAAAGGCCGAAAAGCTTGCCAAATTCAACGCCAAGAAGGCTGCACAGGCCCTGAAGAGCGCTGTTGCTGGCGAATCCAAGAAAGCCAAGAAAGAAAAGAAGGAAGTCGAGCCAGTGCCTGAGTTCGTCGACGCCACTAAGCCTGGTGAAAAGAAGATTTTGGTGTCATTAGAAGACCCAGCTTTCAAGGCATACAATCCTAAGAATGTCGAAAGCTCGTGGTACAACTGGTGGGACGCTCAAGGGTTTTTCAAGCCCGAATTGACCGCAGACGGCAAGATCAAGCCAGAAGGTGTCTTTTCCATCCCAGCCCCTCCACCCAACGTTACCGGAGCTTTGCACATTGGACATGCATTGACAGTTTCTATTCAAGATGCTATGATCCGTTACAACAGAATGAAGGGTAAAACCACGTTGTTCTTGCCAGGATTCGACCACGCCGGTATTGCTACCCAATCTGTTGTCGAAAAGCAAGTGTGGGCCCAAGAAAAGAAGACCAGACACGATTACGGAAGAGAAAAGTTCATTGAAAAGGTTTGGGAGTGGAAGGAAGACTACCACGGCCGTATCAAGGGCCAGATCAAGAAATTGGGTGCTTCTTACGACTGGAGCAGAGAAAAGTTCACTTTGGATGACGACTACAACAAGGCTGTGATCGAGAACTTTGTCAAGTTACACGAAGATGGAACTATTTACAGAGCTTCCAGATTGGTCAACTGGTCCGTTAAGTTGAACACTGCCATTTCCAACTTGGAAGTCGACAACAAGACTGTCAACGGAAGAACCTTGATGAGTGTTCCTGGCTATGATGACAAGATAGAATTTGGTGTATTGACCTCTTTCTCATACCAAGTCGAAGGATCCGACGAGAGGTTGACTGTGGCCACCACCAGACCAGAAACTATCTTTGGTGACACCGGTGTAGCCGTGCACCCTAAGGATGAAAGATACAAGCACTTGCACGGAAAATTCGTTTTGCACCCATTCTTGGACCGTAAATTGCCAATTGTCACCGACGGAGAAGCCGTAGACATGGAATTCGGTACTGGTGCTGTCAAGATTACTCCTGGTCATGACCAAAACGATGCTTTGACCGGTAAGAGAAACAACTTGGAAGTGATCAATATCTACACTGACGATGGTTTGCTCAACGATGCATGTGGTCCTGAATGGGCTGGAATGAAGAGATTCGATGCCAGAAGCAAGGTCATTGAGCAATTGAAGCAAAAGGGTTTGTTTGTTGAACAAAAAGACAACGAGATGACCATTCCATTATGTTCAAGATCTGGTGATGTCATTGAACCACTTTTGAAACCTCAATGGTGGGTCAAACAAGCTGATATGGCCAAAGAAGCCATTGAGGTTGTCAAAAAGGGTGACATCAAGATCATTCCAAAGACCTCCGAGTCCGAATACTTCCTGTGGTTGGGCAACATCCAAGATTGGTGTATTTCCAGACAATTATGGTGGGGCCACCGTTGTCCAGTTTACTTTGTAGTATTTGAAGGTGAAGAAGGTGACCGTTTGGACAACGAATTGTGGGTTGCTGGACGTGACTTGGCTGAAGCACAAGCCAAGGCCGATGCCAAATTCCCTGGTAAGAAGTTCACTTTGGAACAAGATGAAGATGTCTTGGATACCTGGTTCTCTTCTGCTTTATGGCCAATTGCCACTTTGGGCTGGCCAGACAAGTCTTCCAAAGACTTACAGACATTCGGACCATTCTCCATCTTGGAAACCGGATGGGACATTTTGTTCTTCTGGGTCACCAGAATGATCTTGTTGTCGTTGAAACACACTGGCGAAATTCCTTTCAAAGAGGTCTTCTGCCACTCATTGGTTCGTGATGCTCAAGGTCGTAAGATGTCCAAGTCTTTGGGTAACGTTGTTGATCCTCTTGATGTCATCTCCGGTATTGGCTTACAAGGATTGCACGATAAATTGAGAATCGGTAACTTGGATCCTAGAGAATTGGTCAAGGCCGAAGAAGGCCAAAAGGCTTCTTATCCTAACGGTATCCCAGAGTGTGGTTCCGACGCCTTGAGATTTGCCCTCTGTGCCTACAGTACCGGTGGAAGAGACATTAATTTGGACATCTTGCGTGTTGAAGGTTACAGAAAGTTCTGTAACAAGATCTACCAGGCCACCAAGTTCGCCTTGGGACGTTTGGGAGATGACTACAAGCCTCCAGCCAACGTTATTTTGACCGGAAACGAGTCTTTGGTGGAGAAATGGATCTTGCACAAGATGATCCACGCCGCCAAAAACGCCGGTGATGCTATCGACAAGCGTGAATTCGGTGAATCCACCAACCATATCTACAACTTCTGGTACGAATTGTGTGATGTCTACATTGAAAACTCCAAGTCGTTGATCCAAGACGGTACTCCTGCCCAACAGCAATCTGCCAAGGATACTTTGTACACCTGTATCGACTCTGCCTTGAGAATGATCCACCCATACATGCCATTCGTCACCGAAGAAATGTGGCAAAGATTGCCTAGACGTCAAGGTGAAACCACCCCATCGATCGTGGTGGCCAAGTACCCTGAATTCTTGCCTCAATTCGACGACGTCAAGTCTTTGGAAGCTTACGAATTGGTCTTGGAGATCACCAAGGGTGCCCGTTCGTTGTTGGCTCAATATAACATCTTGAAGAACGGTCAAGTGTATGTTGAATCTGCCGATGCCGACATCAACGCCATTGCTGAACAACAACAAGATTCCATCGTGTCGTTGATCAAGGGTGTTGAAAAGATTACTGTTGTCAAAGACGTCAAGGATGTTCCTTCAGGATGTGCCTTGCAAGCCATTAGCTCCAACTGTACTGTGCATGTGTTGGTCAAGGGCCAAATTGACTTGGACGCTGAAATCGCCAAGGTGACCAAGAAGTTGACTGCTTCCAGGGAGTTTGCCGACAAAACCAAGGAGGGTATCAGTAAGTTCACTGAAAAGACCAAGGAAAGTGCCAAGGAAAGTGCTTACAAGAGATTGGAGAAGTTCACTGCTGAAATTGAGGGTTACGAACAAACCATTGAGATTTTGGAGAAGTTGAAGCTTTAAGTAACTGAACGAGCGGTTGCTTTATTAGAATAAATCATGTATTAAGTATTGCTAATAATAGTATCATAAAGTAGCCTACGGATAGGACCATGTATCGAGTAGTAGTGAGTAGATGAAAGTGAGATACCGAGGAGAGTATTGTGTATAAGTAGAATCGGATGGATCATAGATGTCTAAAATGCAGTTCGGTGACTACGAGTGAGTGTGAGAAATCTGATTACTGATTAAATATTGTCTCAGTAATACATTGCAACTTAATAACAAAATAATGATATTGTCTATATTGCCCCAATATTTGAAATTATAGTCTTTGTCCATTTGACTCAATTAAGAAGGGTTCTTACACAATTGGCTCGACATTTTGCCCAATCCTGCTATGTTACTACTCCCTATCAGTTCTGGATTAAGATTACGGAATCATTTCTGTGCTACTCTTGTCAACTTTTCACTCAATTAATACACGGAAGGGTCACAAGACAGGTAAGTGCATATTGCCAAGACTTTACAATACTTCGAAACTTCAAAGCGACTAATCAGGAACACAAGATCTACAACGATTGCGGCAACTATGCCCGGATTGCCGTAAGAATTAGCCTGATCGCGCTACTGGCCAATTTGTTCATGCATGTATCGGGCTAAACAAACATTGAGGTAAATAATAGCACGATGCAGGTTAATTTTTTAACGCTTGGTCTCCAACTGCGCATTATGCACCCAGCCTCCCACAAGTGGTAAGTTTGGTCAACATCACAACCAATTGAGTTCTCAGGATCTAATGGCCGTGGACTCTGATAGCATGGACTCTGGTAGTGCAGACTCTGACAAATGAAATTGGTACAATATCAGCAATCAAGTGCTCAGCAATACCCAATCGATGACGTAGTTTTTATCTATTCGCGCCTTAATCTGGAGTGGTGGCTTCGCGCCGGTTACGTCACACTGTTCCGGACATATGCCCCGTGCCTCATATGCATGTCGGGCATTCTATCAGTTACGTAATAATGTATAACGAAACATTTAATTTCAGGTGGACGTTGTTGACGAGCCATGCTATAAAAGCCAGGGGTTTTCCCTCGCATGCCGAAGTTGTACACATCAATTATAATATTATAAAATGGGTTTCGACGATTTATTGAAAAAGGGACAAGAAATGGCCGCCGGTAAAGACGGTAAGGTTGACTACAAGGCTTACCAAGAAGACGCCCAAGACGCCTACACTGAATTCAGCAAGAAGGACGGCAGTTTCTTGGACAAGGCCAAGCTTGCTTACGGTGAGGTTCAAAAGAACCATGCTGGTGACTCCAAGAGCGACTCCAAGGAAGAATCCAAATAGATAAGTAACGACTAGTCAATTGACTAAACAATAAACTGATTGAATTAATTACAGTGTAGCCAATTGCCTAAATAATTAGTGAGTTATTTACGATGTAGCTATTTCACTCATGACCTCTTTGTACTCGCGCGGATACCATTTTGCAGCCACGTCTTGATGAGACTTGATTCTGTTTCGAAACACAGCATGGCCCACTGGGTGCTTCTCGACGTCCGGTTTGTACTGAAACCCCACATCTACGGCCCAATCTTCGATAAACTCGTCTCTCTTGGTCTTCAATTTAAGAATTTCACTTGGAATATCTTGTATTGTCGATTTGCGAGAGTCCAAATCGATGGTTTGAAAGAAAGGCACCGATATTCTGGTTCCAGAGCCTGGTTTGGGCGTAAGCACTCTATGAATGGTTGCTTTGCACACACCATTGGTAATGGCTTCAAGGGTTTGCCCCGCATTAATCACCAACGTGTTGGGAACGTTGGGAACTGTGATCCATTGGCCCTGGAAGTTCTGCACTTGGAGTGAGTCGGTGTGATCTGTTACCTGATAAATATAAGTTAGCAAGTCCGAATCACGATGGGGACCAACACCTTGGTTGGAGGATGGATCGTCTAAAAGTGCCTGGGATTTTTTACCTTGCAAGTCGGACGAATCTGGATAGGCAATGAGCTTCATTTTGCACTGTTGGTTTGGCTTGAAGTAACTGTCCAACGTGGAACTCTTGACACCTATGGACTCGAGAACCAAGCCTCTAAAAACCGTGCTCAACGCAGTCATCCTGGCTATATATTCGGTAATGGTGGACCGAAACCCTGGTATTTGAGTCTCGTCGGGCCAGAGATTGGGCCCTTCGATATTTTTATAAATTGGTTCATTGGGGCCAGGAGCGGGCAATTCGGTAGCCAAATCGATTTGTTCTCTCCAGTCAGTGTGAGAGGCCGTGACTTCGTTAGCAAGTCTGGTATACCCCAAAAAATGGGGAGATTTGATCATTTCGACATCCAACTTGGCTTGTTCTGGCAATGCAAAGAAGTCGAGTGACTGCTTTTTGATGCTTTCAAGGATCTGAGCATTGGGACCCACCTCTTCGTAGTTTTTGAGGAGAAGAAAGCCAATATTGACTATAGCATGACGAAGATCAACAAGAAATTGTGGCTTGGTCTGCGGGTCAAGGGCAAGATTAAGATCAATCACTGGAATATGGGTAAATGACATAGTGTTGGGTACAAAATATTAATTTCTAGAGAATTCTATGGGGGCTATATAGGGACTTGGCAATTACTATGGAAAATCGTCATTATGAGGTGATTTCAGATGAGCGAGCCACAGTGATGTAATCCGATATAAGCTTGCTGGTGGTTCAGTTCCCGGAACTATTATAAACAAGGAGTAAAATGGTAACATGCAAAGCAGTAGCCTGAGGTGTTCGGGTGGAGCGGGCGTAGAGTGCGCAGAGTGAGCGGTGTGAGCGTACAGTTGGATCCGAGAGTTCCAGAGCCGCACTTGGAAAATGGTAGTTTTAAAATTTTCTTATTTCGTCCTGTTGATGCCACTGAGCGCGCAGTATCCAGACCATTGATTGAAATGAACTTTTTAAAGACCAAGCTGGTAGATTGGTCCATCCATGATAACACTGGCCGTTAAAAACTATAAAACTAGGATACAAGAGGCTAGAAAGATTATAGAAACTAATGAGACTATAAAGACAATGGAAGAGAACATACGATAGTAAACTGTAGAAACTCTTTTTCAACCATTGCCCATCTTCTTCTCTATATCATCTACATGGGCACTTCTATACTCTTTTTCTTACCTGTCTGCAACGTGTCGTTTGGTGGTGCGACCTCGTGATCTAATTTAGCGATAAGCTGCAACACGCGTTCGTCTGCGTTGAAGACTTGTATTGTTGCCAGTTCAGCCATGAGAAGATACAGAAACCACCGAAAACTACGTATCGAACACCCCTGATCCTCCATCGCTTCTCTATAAAGATACCCTCATTTGGGTATCAGTCTTGCAGTTAACCTCGCCTTGTAGTATTCCTGGTAGTTCCCTATTTTTTCGGCGGTGGCGTCGCGCGAGATTGGCGGCCAAAAAATTCATTTCTTCACCACTTCCTTTCCACCACCATTGGCAATACGATGTCTGATATCGTCAACAATGCAGCTGTGTTATCAGCAGACTTGTTGGTACCCAAGTCGTACCTTCTAAGACCGTATGTTTGGCCTTTTACCATTGTGTATCCCATCTTTTTGGAGATCTACTTCAACCGTTACGACCAGTATGTTGGCGGCTCCGAATGGACTTTTGTCTATTTGATGGCCATTATCTCGGTCAACTTGTTGTTTTGGTTGATGCCACATTGGAACTTCGATATCGACTCCAAGTTCAACTACTCCAAAGTTTCTACCATTGCTGAAGCTTCCCACATCAAGATCTTTCCAGCACCTAATTGTGGTGTTGGCCTGATCTGTAAGATTAATCGTGAAAAGTTTGACGACGGCGAATACCAAGTCAGTTTCTTGTATCAGAAAAGAAGACACTTGTTCATTGAATCCACGCAAAAGTTTAGTCCTCCTGAGTTTCTCTTTGATCAGGCTCCTCCTCTCAAAGTTTTCCAAACCTCCAAAGGGTTGTCGGGTAACTTGGAAAAGGATAAGAGAAATTACGGTGAGAACAAATTCGATATCCCTGTGCCAACTTTCTTGGAGCTTTTCAAGGAACATGCTGTTGCCCCATTCTTTGTGTTTCAGATCTTTTCGGTGGCTTTATGGTTGATGGATGAACAATGGTACTTTTCGTTATTTTCGCTTTTCTCCTCGGTTTCGTTTGAAATGATGACGGTGTTCCAAAGAAGAGGTACCATGACCGAATTCCAGTCCATGGGTATCAAGCCTTACCCTATTTGGGTCCGTAGAGATGGCCGCTGGATCGAATTGCAGACTACTGACTTGTTGCCTGGTGATTTGGTTTCTATTACTAGAACACAAGACGGCTTTGCCATTCCATGTGACTTGTTGTTGGTTGATGGTTCCGCCATTGTCAACGAAGCTATGTTATCCGGAGAATCCACCCCTTTACTTAAAGAATCTATCAAATTGAGACCTGGCAATGAACAATTGCAGGCTGAAGGTTTGGACAAAAACGCCTTGTTGCATGGTGGTACCATGGCTTTACAAGTCACTAAGCCCGAAAACCCGGTTGTTCCTGTTGCTCCAGACTCAGGGGCTCTCGCTATTGTCGCCAAAACCGGTTTCGAAACCAGTCAAGGTTCTTTGGTCCGTATGATGATCTTTTCCAGTGAAAGAGTCGATGTAGGTAACAAAGAAGCGTTCTTCTTCATCTTGTTCTTGTTGGTATTTGCCATTGCTGCCTCATGGTACGTTTGGGTTGAAGGTACCAAAATGGGTAGAATCCAGTCCAAATTGATCT
Source organism: Suhomyces faveliae (assembly GCA_030585145.1). Taxonomy (NCBI): domain Eukaryota; kingdom Fungi; phylum Ascomycota; class Pichiomycetes; order Serinales; family Debaryomycetaceae; genus Suhomyces; species Suhomyces faveliae. The sequence continues at coordinate 14,928 of JAJMBY010000063.1, read as the reverse complement.
TAGACTGTATCATTGTCATTACCTCTGTGGTTCCTCCTGAATTACCTATGGAATTAACCATGGCTGTCAACGCCTCGATTTCCAGTTTGTCCAAATACTATATTTTCTGTACCGAACCTTTCAGAATTCCGTTGGCTGGTAGAATTGACGTCTGTTGTTTCGACAAAACGGGTACTTTAACTGCTGAAGACTTAGTCTTTGAAGGTTTGGCCGGTTTCAAAAACGACGATATCTCTCATTTGTACCTGTGTGAAGAAGCTCCTGACACCACCTCGTACGTGTTGGGTTCTGCCCATGCTTTAGTTAAGTTGGACGATGGTGAAATTGTTGGAGATCCAATGGAACAGGCTACTTTAAAGGCTGCAAAATGGACCGTTGGTGCCAAGGATACTGTGGAAAAGGAACTTGAAAAGGGTTCTAAGGCCAAGGCTGAAAAAATCAAGATCTTGCGTCGTTTCCAATTCTCGTCTGCTTTGAAAAGATCTTCCGCCATTTCTTCGGTATCTGCTATTCCAGGTAAAAACCTTATTTCTGTCAAAGGTGCTCCAGAAACTATCCGTAAAATGGTGATTGACGCTCCTGCAAATTACGAAGAAATCTACAAGTCGTTCACCAGATCTGGTTCTCGTGTTTTGGCTTTGGGTTACAAATACTTGGACACCGGAGTAAACGTCAACAAGATTGCCAGAGAAGATGTCGAGTCTAAGTTGCATTTTGCTGGGTTTATCGTGTTCCACTGTCCATTGAAAGAAGATGCTGTCGAAACTATTAAGATGTTGAACGAATCGTCTCACCGTAGTATCATGATCACTGGTGACAACCCATTAACTGCCTGTCATGTCGCTAAAGAAGTCGCTATTACCACTAAAGACGTATTAATTTTGGACGCCCCCGAAGACCACCACAATGCTTCTGCTGATGAAAACTTGGTTTGGAGAAACGTGGACGAATCGGTCGTGATTCCTTACAGATCCTCCGACGACTTGGACTTTAAGTTATTCAAAAAATACGATATCTGTATTACCGGCTATGCTTTGAACTATTTGAGTGAACACCACCAAATCATCGATTTATTGAAACACACCTGGATTTACGCTAGAGTCTCTCCTAGTCAAAAGGAGTTTATCTTGACTTCATTTAAGGATGCTGGCTACAACACTTTGATGTGTGGTGATGGTACTAATGATGTGGGTGCTTTGAAGCAAGCCCATATTGGTGTAGCTTTGTTAAACGGTACTGAAGAAGGTATGAAGAAAATGGCCGAAAGCAAAAAGATTGAGGCCCACAAGGCTGTTTACGAAAAACAAGTGCAATTATTCACCAACTGGAACAGACCCCCACCTCCAGTTCCTCCAATGATCGCCCATCTTTATCCTCCAGGACCTTTGAATCCAAAGTACTTGGAAGCTATGGAAAAGAAGGGTATTGAAATCACTCCCGAAATGAAAACCGCCGTTGAAGTTGCCAACAGATCCCCATCAATTGCCACTGAAAGTAAGCAAACTCAAGCTCAAATCGCTGATACCATTTTGGGTGCTTTGAACGATGTTGAAAACGAAGATGAAGCCCCAGCCTTGAAGCTCGGTGATGCCTCTGTCGCTGCTCCTTTCACTTCCAAGTTGGCTTCTGTTTCTACTGTCACTCATATCATTCGTCAAGGTCGTTGTGCTTTGGTGAGTACCATTCAAATGTACAAGATCTTGGCTTTGAACTGTTTGATTTCTGCCTACTCTCTTTCTGTGTTGTACTTGGCTGGTATCAAATTTGGTGATGGTCAAGCTACGGTGTCTGGATTGCTTTTGTCTGTTTGTTTCTTGTCTATTTCTCGTGGTAAGCCATTGGAAAAATTATCCAAAGAAAGACCCCAAGACGGAATCTTCAACAAGTATATCATGGGATCCATTTTGGGTCAATTTGCTGTCCACATTATTACCTTGATTTACATCACTAGAGAGATCTACATCTTGGAACCAAGAGAGGCACAAGTTGATTTGGAAAAGACATTCGAACCCTCTTTGTTGAACACCGGTATGTTTTTGTTGCAATTGGCCCAGCAGGTTTCCACCTTTGCTGTCAACTACCAAGGTTTGCCATTTAGAGAAAGTATCAGAGACAATAAGGGAATGTTTTACGGATTATTGGGAGTCGCTGGTTTAGCACTTGCTGGATCTACTGAGTTCATGCCAGAATTGAATGAAGCCATGAAGTTTGTTCCTATGGACACTTTGTTCAAGACCAAGTTGACCGTCTGTATTCTTCTTGACTTGAGTGTCACCTGGATTATTGAAATCACCTTGAAGTATTTCTTTATGAACTCAGCACCGGCTGACATTGCCCTTAGAGATGATTAATTGTATAGAGTTGTAAATAAATACCATCTACAGTAACTGGGCGTAACTGAACGAGCGTAACTTAACGAGCGTAACTTAACGAGCGTAACTGAACGAGCGATAGCGAGAGACGAAACTAATGGAGCATTTGACGAATATAATATGCCATAGACATCATCTACATATCAAGAGCACTCTACTCGTATCATTATATGACGTAACTGGTATCGTAAATTTTAACTCTAAATTTCTATTTTAATTTTGGTAATTTCTCAAGCGTGGAAAATTCTACGTCATTAGCTTCAAATCAACTTCCCTATCCAACTCTGCAATCTTCACCACCTTTACTTTGTTTCTCTCTAGTATCTGTACCTTATCTTTACCTAACCGTGTCTGTACTAGCTGCAAAACATCCGCAACTTCTTGAGCCTCGATGGGGTAATCCAAACTATCTACAATGGTTTGGGTGAGTTTGGCGTGCGAAAAGGTTGTTGCAGATTCACTGCGCCTGTTCTGCACGCTCTCTTGGTATAGTATATCATATACAGACTTGATTTTTCCTACCAAGTACTTGTTGTACTGTATAGCGGGCAGAATTGCGCCCAGGTCGAGTTCTTGTTTGCGTAATTTCTCTTTGAGCTTAATTCTTTCGAGCAAACTAAGTCCGCTGCTTTTTTGTTGCTCCACCAATTCGCTACGCTCTTGATATGTGAACTTTGAAGTGTCGTTTTTGAGCGTTCCTAATGCTGACGGCTTTCTTTTTAAAGCTGGTTTGGTGACTCGTCCTCCCAGTTTATGCTTTCGTACTATTTGTTCTACAGTTTGTCCTAATACGTTGGTGGCAGTTTGGTTTTGCCGTATCCAGTGGGATATATCTTGGGAAAATTGAACTTTGCGCGTTTGCATCTTCGCTTGAGTGAAGTCTTCAGGAAGTTTGATCCATATGGCGTTCTCGGTGGTGGTATCTCTGTATAGGGTGAATATGGTGGGGCTGATGGCCAATATTTGTTCGATATCACCATTGGTAATTTTGCAGCGGGCCAAATCAGACGCTTCATCCAATATCTTGTACAAGATGGCATCGGTAGTATGGTTGGCGTAGTGTAGGGTCAAGGTGCTGTCTAGCGCACAAAACTTGCGGTGGAGCTCCACAAAGAAGTTCTGTCGAACATGTGGGTGTGCTGGAAACGAATCTACCGACATTGGCATGGTTTAATATGGTTTCAAGTCTTCAAGTTAACTTTAGTCAGATAGCTGCGTCGCGTGCATCTAGATGTACTTTGTGACGCGAACCCCGAGATGAGCCTGTGTGCAGTCCCGGCCTCATGCAGGCCGTATAATGTCAAAAAGCACATCAAGACGACTTTTCCGGGGCACCACTATGACGTCTAGCGGTCGACAAGACTACCTTAAAAAGGGCTCGGACGTGGGTGTGTATGAAGCACTTACGGCCGGAATGGTTTCCGGTGCAGTGGCACGGTAAGTATCCCGATCGAGGGCGAAGCTTGAGCAATACTAACCTTATCAGAGCAGTGACTGCTCCGTTAGATACGGTGAAAATACGATTGCAGCTTCAGGAACGTACTTTTGCGAACCGTGAGACGGTTGCATCGGTTCTCAAAAAACTCTTGAAGCAAGAGGGCGTGGTGGCACTATGGAAAGGCAATGTTCCTGCCGAAATCATGTACATACTCTACGGGGGCATTCAATTCACCAGTTATTCTGTGTTGAGCAAAAGCTTGAACAATTTAGAAAAGCAGCACAATTATTCACTATCAAATGCAACCCATTCGTTGCTAGTAGGAATCGGAGCCGGAATAATCAGCACCAGTGGCTCGTATCCTTTCGATCTCTTGAGAACACGACTTGCTGCAAACTCCAATGTGAAACTCATTTCCATGACCAAAACTATCACCAGCATATACCAGAACCAAGGAATAGCGGGGTTTTTTGCAGGCATACGACCGGCCATGCTTCTGGTAGCCTCATCACTGGGAGTGATGTTCTGGGCCTATGAATATTCGCGGCAGCTTTCCAGTAGATACAAAGAAGTGCCATTTATCGAAGGGTTCTGTGGCTTTGCGGCTGGTGCTACGTCCAAAGGTGTCAATTTTCCTCTCGATACCATTAGAAAAAGAAGTCAGATGTACGCAGCCACCAAAACAGGAGTGCTGGCATGGCGAGTGGCTCTCAATATTGTCACCAAAGAAGGAATCTACGGGCTTTACAAGGGATTTGGAATCAGTATTTTGAAGACTGCGCCTACAAGTGCTGTTTCTTTGTATGTCTACGAACGCACGCTTCGTAGAATTAGAAACGAGTAACTATTGAGCGAGCCAGAGTGCGAAATGGAAGTGGTAATTAATTGAGGAGGTAAAGAGGAGAAATAGAATAGTAGGAGTGGTGAATCCAATAGAGATAGCAAAAGGTGCTAACATTATTTATTTCGTAACTTAGATTGACGACTGAAAGAGCGGTCCAATCTATGCTTTTCGTCGACTATCAAATATCCAAGCTATTTATTAATCGTTTCTATAGTATAATCTTCACTAAAATAGAGTTGGATGCATTTGAATAACTCTCGACACCTCCATTAAAGCTAATTATTTCTATAATATTTGCATATTTTTAGAAAAATACCAAGATATCGTAAATAATATTTCATGTAAAAATAATAATACCTCACCCTAGTCAAAACACAGTTTTCCTGCGGAGGCCAACGAATGATATTAAGGAAGAGTTGAATGCATGCTTTGCATATCGAGAAGACAATTTTTGTTCAAGACTAATTTTTGATTGGACATGTAGCAATACTGATTATGTTCCTTTCCTCTATAATTATGAGATGCTCCCACATTTATGTTAGACGAGGACAGTTGGTACTGAGACTGTATGCCACACCGATTACAACTACTTTAACAAAGAAAGCTTCACTTTATATTTCATTTTACTAAAGCAGCTTTTTGGGTGCAAATTTATGGTGCGCAAAGGGCCAAGAATAATTGCACCCAAGCTAGCCGAAGGACCGAACATAAAAGAGGGCCAAAGTTAGTGTGTAATAGAGACGTAATAGTTTAGTGGATATCCTAAATTAGTGCAGAAACGACATGATTTGAACACCTTGGACTTTGCATGCAGAACTTACTTTATTCTCGCTACTCGTTGGCCAATTATTCATATTGGCAACTTGTGATTCTATGTTTCTTTTCACTATTTGTTATGCACTCATTATACAATCAACCCATCTGTAGAGATTTTTGCGGTTGTCTTCGATGTAATACAAATGGTGGCTCAATTACCCTAGCCTAAGAAATAATTAAGCTAGCACATCAAGAATGTCAAACCGAACGTTCTATTTTACTTTTGGAATTGGCATGGGTTTAGCTTGTAGTCTACCGAAATTGCAGCCAGCTCTGATTACCTTATTTACGATTACAGTCGAATTTTTAAAAGCTAGCCAATTACTAGAATTTGCACCCAAAAATAATTAATTTATTAAAAAATGGTTCAAAGAGTTGATACCAAATGTTTAATCTAGTTGCCTAGTTAGTTTAGTGCTCTATGAGAAGCTAGAAATGATCGCCAAATCTGCTATTTAATTCACTCATTTCTTCAATCTTTGCTTTTTTCACCCTCGCCAATATTATCAATATTTTAGTAGCTTCTCTCGCTCTTCAGTTATCTTATTCAGTATTCTTGGTTCTCTATCTATCGTGACTTCTTTCTTTTGGTCAGTTGTCTTGTGCTAGTAGTTCTCTCGCTATTACTTTCGTTACTTTATATCTTAAAAAGATAATCGTCGTCACCGTCCTCTTGAATTACACGCATTTCGTCTTCAGACTCGTGGAGATTGACAAAATCCACATCCTCATCCTCTAATGCCCGGAGAACCTCATCATTACTATCTGAATCATCATTCCCATAGAATCGAGTCAACAGATTCGGCAGAATATACTCCTTGTCTTGAGCCTCGACCTCGGAATCTGCAAATGGATCTGGAGAATGTGCTCCCTCACTAGATCTTAGATAGAGCGATTGGGAATTAGAGAGAAGGTTCTGGAGTCGCGTCAGCTTTTTCCGTATGTCAGGTTCTTCTCTATCACTGAGTGGTTTTGATTCGAGTCTTGGTGTTTCTGGCTTGACCAAGTCGATCTTTGATTGTATTTCTGGTTTCAGATCAGCCTTTGGTTGTAGTTCTGGCTTGATCAAATCAGCCTTTGATTGTATTTCTGGCTCAATCTCTTCGTTGGCTTCCTCTTGAAGCTGTCGTCTTATATAAAGTGGAAGGTTCATGCCAACTACAGACAGACGTCTCCGATGACGTTCTACACTGATTGGCTCGGGAACCACACTATTCAATCGTGAATTCGATCGCTTTTTGACAAGGTGCTTGAGCCGGCTCAGCACATTTTGAATCAGACTGAGGATCTGGGGCTTTTTGGCAGGTTCTTGAGAGGTTTTGAATGCTACTTCGGATCGAGTTATCACATTGACGTTGGTAGTGCTGGTTTCGGCGGTTGTTAAAAGAGCCTTGGACTCGCTCCGGTTATAAGTAGGCCCATTTTTGAACCCTAGTGGTCTTTCTATAAGATTCAAACTGCCTCTGCGTGGCTTTGGTAATCCTCCAGCCAATGGCTTAGTCTTTGCTATAGGTTTTGACTCAGGAACTATGGAAACTGACTCAGAAACAGATGGTACTGGCTCATTGGGTATCGTTTCAAGCCTGAGTCCCGCCACAGCCTCTTCTGCTTCCACCCAGACTGAATTGTGGGGTCCCTGCCATGACTTTGGCGTGTTGTTTTGGACTTGTAGAAGGTATTCGTCGTACAACTCGTCGATTTTGAATAGTGTGGTTTCATTATCGGGTTCCAGTCCCGTCAACGTGGCGATTTTCTTCCAGTTTAGGCCGTCATAGAGCTTGGTAGGATCCGAGAGTGTGCTGAGATAGCTTCGAATGTGGCTCTCTAGCGCCTTTTGCTTGGTCTCAGTCCATTCCATGGCCCTTGTTCTCTGACAAATAGATAGCAATGTCTCGGATTCTCCTCAATTGTTGTCGTTGTTGCTCGATATACTACAGTTAGTTCCTATATTATACTTCTGGTCAATTGCGAATCCAAAAAAAATGGACGAGTCCGGAGTCGAACCGGAGACCTTTCGCATGCTAAGCGAACGCGCTACCAACTACGCCACACGCCCTTGGAAGAAGTGGTCCCTAGCAGGATCGAACTGCTGATCTCGGCGTTATTAGCACCGCGCCTTAACCAACTGGGCCAAGGGACCTTTTTCTTGAAGGTTAGTACGGTAGAAAATTTCATACCTGCTCAAGAGTCGTGCGCTTTCTGAAAAATCCAAAATTATTGATGCTCATCGCTATCAATCCTAAGACCTACAGTAATAATTAAGGGTATACCATGAAGTTTCTAGTTACTGCAGACGATACGGGCTCCGTGAAAGAGGTGATATGTAACCGTGGAACTGATACGTCCAAAAAGGACGGTCAGCAACCCAAGTCAATCACCAATTACTGTACTGATCCATCCTCATCGTACGTGAACAAAATCACCCATTTACTTGACTTTCACTCTACCTATTTGATAGGTGCTCGTGTAGGAGGCCAGGTATCGGTTTGGGAGTTTACACCAGATGCTGGTTCAGAAGAGGAACCAAAATATGCCTCCCTCCACACATACAAACTAGACGTGGCTGCAACCGACAAGCCAATTGCATTACTCCAGATCAATACTTTGGACAGTATCATCGTAGCTTATGAAAGCAGCAAGGTGTTTTTGATCCACTTCAAAGGTGAAGGATTCGAGTTCGCCCCTATTCCAATTGTTCTTCCATCTACAAAGTCACTCAATGCTTTCGTACAGCACCCAAATGAAGCAGGAATCTTTGCATTTGGAGGACAAGAAAACGACTTACAGATTGTCCGTTTATTCCAAGACGATGATGACAGTAGTATTTTTGAAGACGACAAGGTTACTTTTACACCACAAGCCGTTTTCACAGCTAAAAACGTCAAGAACGACCACTTGGACTTGAGAGTTCCTGTATGGATCAGCCGGATTCTCTTTTTGGATGCAAAACCCGCTTCCGGCACTGGCTACAAACTCGTTACTGCAACCAGATATGGACAACTTCGTATTTACGACACCACTCATGGTAGAAGACCGCTTAGTGACTATAAGATCAGCGAAAAGGCTATCGTATCCATGGTCTTTGGTGACGAACAACAAGAAACTGTCATAATCACCGATATTCACAGTCTTATTGCCAAGTACCTGTTGGTAAAGGTAGACGAAAAGGCCCAGAAAATACACTCTGCATCTGCTGGTGATGTCATTAGGCCAGTAGCGAAATTACTAGGCAAGTTTTCCCAGGGTTTAAACACCGGTGCTACTCATGCTTTGAACAACTGCGAGGACGAACTTTTGGTAACTGGAGGTTTGGATAGATACCTCAGAGTGTTTGATATCGAAACTAGAGATATTTTGGCCAAGGTTTATTTGGGTGTGGAGATTTCTTCTGTGATAGTGCTCGATATAGAAGACGAAGAGGAAGAAGGAGAGCCAACCAAGCCTGTAATTCAAAAGAAGAGAAGAAGAGATATTGAAAAGGCAGAAGAAAGTGACGACGAAGAGTTGTGGAATCAGTTGGATAAAAAGAGAAAGGAGGATTAAGGGAGAAAAAAAACTAACGAGGCTAGGGATAGTACCAGCATTAGTATAATTCACGACTATTGGTAGAGTATATAAAGCATAATGAAGATGTTAGCAATAGATAGACGACTTTATTTCTTATAAACAGTGTTACTCCAGCTAAGGACCAGTGTTGCTGAACCAATTCAGGCCAGTTTGCTCCCCAATTAACAAAACACCTTTCAATATTATACAGTTTAATTCATGCCATGCAATAGATATTTCCATATTTGATCTAATTGAAACATTGAACAAAGGACTGTTTCTTGATATGGTTATTGTTTTGACTTCAATCAAACAATCTAGATGAAACTTGAAACTGAAAGAGCGATAGCGGGACAAGCTTCTGCGTTGTGTACTTAAATTTTTGGCTAGGAGTACGCTTTTATTATACACTGCATACAAAGATAAAGCGGAAGCAGATGTCTTACACCGGCGATGATTCCGCTTACTTCCGTATAATAACAAATATTGACCTCACAAATGCAAACCTCATTTAATGATTTAAATATTGACATGGCTGCAAAATCTTTGGTAGTTGATGCAAAACCTGACATGGCTGCGAAATATTTGGTAAATAATAATTCAAACTCGATATGGTGTGAATAATGCAAGTTTGAAATGGTCTATCAATAAGATTTCTCGCTATTGTTTGTTCGTCTGATAGTTTCCTGTGTAATATCGCTGCTTCAGTCATCTATTTATTCTTCTAATCTACAGTTTCTAACTTCTCTCGCTATGGCTCGTTCAGTCAGTGCTTTCCTGTGTAGTCGTTCACTTCCTTTTCCGCAGTCAATGCTCCCCCACGAGAATCAGTGTTGATCACACTCATACACTTCCATTCGTTAAGATAATTACACTTCCAAAACCGGACTTTTCCGTCGTCTCCAGCAGACGATAAAAGGGTCCCGGTTTTGTTCCAGCTTACTCTCCATACCTCCAGCTTGTGGTCGTTGAGTTTAGCCAAAAGATCGATTCGGATTTCTCCCGATGGCCCCTCGACTCCTTTAAATATACGCACGTATCCGTCCTTACACCCAGTGGCTATCAAATGGTAGCTTCGTCCCATCAGGGGAGCCCAGCTGACCGAGCGAATGAGTCCGTTGTGTTCTGGCAAATTGCCCAACTTGACGTAAGATGCCGCCGATTCTTCTTCGTTCATATCAAACGGCTCAGAAGGATCGGCCTTTTCCGGCACTGTTCCATACACAAATCCCTGATCCAAGGCTATAACTATGAATTTTTCGGTTTTACTGAACTTTGCCGGACACCATTCTATAGCAAAACTACTCTGGAGAGATTTGGCGGGCAATTGCAGGTACAATATAGGCAATTCTGTAGTAAGGGCCCAGTTCGTGAGATCATTGGGTTCCAACGACTCGTAGATCCGAAACAAACCGTCTGATCCAACACAACCTAGCTTGAGCCCCAAATGGTTTGGGGCAAACACCACATCATAGATTGGTCCGTACAGTTCAATTGCTAGAGTCGCCAACTTTATCCAACGTCTTCCTGAGCCGTGGAGCTCGTCAGGCTGTTCTTGCCAAATCTTGACGGTTCGGTCAAATGAGCACGACGCAAGGATTTTGGAGCTCGAAAACTCGGGGTGCGCCCACAGCACCTTGGTGATAGACGAGTCGTGAGCTTTCCACAGGTCATTTAGCACCCATGTAGATGTCAGTGAGTCGAGGTCAAATACCTTGATGTGTTGGTCTGATGACGCAGTGGCGATGTGTTTGCCGTAGAAGTCGTACTTGATGTCGTGGATTAGCTCCTCATGGCCTGTGATGAATGGTTTCATGGTGCTGGTGTATAAATATTGTAGACTGGTTCTGTAAGTATATGATGGCACGTGATAAGACAAACACTATGATAAACCAAGACTATAATAGAACAGACTATACTAGACCAAACAGTCCGACGGGGCTCATGTACATATGCATTTGTATGCTTACAGTTGATGGTATAAAAACTCGGCAATTGCTTTGTACCTATGATTCACAACTTCTTCGGTCATATCTGTCAAGTAGACAATTCGCAGCAATTAACTAATGATGATGTAGAGTATTTTATAATGGACCTCGATTCAAAACTTTAACGAAACGCTCCACATATCTGCTCCTACTTACAGAACGGTTTATACTTATATCTTTTCTCTTTAAGCAACAAAAAAAATAAACCCAATATAATAACTAGAATAGGATGCTTGTCTACGGTCTCGGATGAGCAGCAAATAGAATATTTAGAAACGACTGCTGAGCAAATAGTAATAGTATTTGAATGCTATCTTGTGAGTTCAACTGTGGTGTATTATCGTTTGATAATTGAGAGTGATACGAGTGAAATATCAACAGAGTGAATAATTGACAGAGTGAATAATTGACAGAGTGAATAATTGACAGAGTGAATAATTGACAGAGTGAATAATTGACAGAGCGAAGAATCAACAGAGTGAAGAATTGACAGAGTGAATAATTGACAGAGTGAAGAATCGACAGAGTGAAGAATTAACAGAGTGAATAATTGACAGAGTGAATAATTGACAGAGTGAATAATTAACAGAGTGAATAATTAACAGAGTGAATAATTAACAGAGTGAATAATCAACAGAGTGAATATTTAACAGAGTGAAATATCAACAGAGTGAATAATCAACAGAGTGAATATTTAACAGAGTAAAATATCAACAGAGTGAATAATTGACAGAGTGAAAAATTAACCAGATGACTGATATATCATCCTGCGCCTCGACAACTACATCACCAGCGAGTGCAATTGCCAGTACAATTGCAAGTATCACAGCTCTTCCGTCTATTCACGTAACTGTCAACCCAACCCTCTCAAAACTTCTAACTGTATCTCTTCTCCAACCCTCTCAAAATTCTAACTATCTCTTCTCGTCCACCAGCAAATTCTAACTATTCACTCAATGACCCGGTAACTTCTCTCGCTATCGCCCGTCACTCTCTTTCGTATACTTTTCTGTGTGTAACTTCTCTCGCTATCGCCCGTCACTCTCTTTCGTATACTTTCCTGTGTGTAACTTCTCGCTATCGCTCAATCAGTACGGTTAATTTTTTTTGTGCAGTATCTGTCAACTTCAACTAACCACTCCATGAAATACCTCCGTATAGCAGCCGCCGTGGCAGCGGTGTCTCTAATAGCACCCAATAGTCCAATCCAGACTGTCATCTGCTTCAGTGTGTTGGGATATCTCGCCACGCTGGGCCTCATTCCTCGCTTAATGGCTGCGTTCATCAAGGTGGGTCTTTCAGGCAAGGACTTGTCCAAACCACCACCAGTGAGCGCCATTGCGGAGTCTATGGGCGTGGTGAGTGCGGTCACGTACTTGTTCATCATGTTTTGTCTCATTCCATTCATATTTTTCAAGTACTTGGTGCTGTTTTCCGCCATGTCCAACGATCGTCAGATGCTGAACACTTATACCAGCCAGTACCAGTCAGATAGCCATTTGTTTCCTCATAATAAGTTGGCCGAGTACTTGAGTGCGGTCTTGTGCCTCCAGAGCACCACCTTACTAGGTTTGTTTGACGATTTGTTCGATATTCGCTGGCGTCACAAGTTCTTCTTGCCGGCGATCGCCTCGCTTCCATTGCTAATTGTGTATTACGTGGACTTTAGTGTGACTTCGGTGGTGATTCCTACGTTTTTGACGGAATTTCGGGGTGCTGCGGCGTTGTTGGACGTTGCTGCTTTTGTCATTAGAACATCCAATCACTTGGTGACCCGTATAACTGGTCTCAGCTTCCTGTCTTTACCTTCAGATTACCAGGTTTTGGCTGATCTGCCCAAACTTCTTGATCTCGGTATTTTTTACTATGCCTATATGGCATCTGTGGCTATTTTTGCACCCAATTCCATCAATATTTTGGCTGGGGTGAACGGCCTCGAGGTGGGCCAGTCGGTAGTATTGGCAATCATATTTTTGGCCAACGATACCTGCTACCTTTTGTCGTCTTCAGTTACTCAGGCGGCTTACGATAGCCACTTGCTCTCAGTTATATTCATCGTACCATTCGTGGGTGTTTCCATAGGTTTGTTGCAGTATAACTGGTTCCCTGCTCGTGTATTTGTGGGTGATACTTACTGCTACTTCAGTGGAATGGTGTTTGCAATCGTGGGTATTTTAGGCCACTTTTCCAAGACGTTGCTTATTTTTTTGTTACCGCAAATCGTCAACTTTATCTATTCTGCCCCACAGATCTTTGGAATCGTGCCTTGTCCTAGACATAGAATGCCCAAATTCAACGTCAAGGACGGTCTCATGTATCCCAGCTTTGGCGAGGTCAAAAACAAGAGAGTGGGGAAGTTGTTGTTGGAAATATTGTCGTTTTTTGGGCTTATCAAGACTGAAAGAGACGAAACGAACAATATTGTGCGCTTTTCCAATATGACCATCATTAATCTTGTTTTGGTCAAGTTGGGGCCTTTGAGAGAAGATACTTTGTGTTTGGTTATATTGGGAATACAGCTTGTAACGGGGTTGTTGATGATTGTGGTGAGGCACACGGTTGGCCCTTGGTTGTTTGGGTATGATAATTTAAGCTGGGGTGTAAAGTAACGAACAAGCGATACCGAAAGTTATTAAGATGCTATATAACGAGCTTGCAGAATGCAACTGAATAGAAGAATAATATAGCCGAACGTGATAAATAGAAGATTAATATTGTTTAACGTGTGATACTCTAACTGGAAGAGTGATAAATGTAAGAAAATATCACTGAATAGTTCATTACACCGAAAGAATGTAGTATTGTGGTTATTGACTGAAATATCCGACTCCTCAATCGAGAATTTTGGCAAATTTTGGGTGCAAAAAATTCAGAAATTGATATCTCTTCCACTTATGTACATTGCTTGGGGTGCTTACCAGTTACTGATCGCTATTTCTCCGTATTGCATTTGCTCTACTCTTTCTAGCAGGAGTGTTCACCACTCTAAAGCCTCACTTTTTTGGTCCAACTGATTTATTAGCTAGTTTTATTTGAAAAACTTGATTGTAGTGTAAATTATATTAGTGATAAACACAGCTTAAGACGTATCACATACTACTCAAGGATACTTGTATAAGTTTGGAAAGATAAGTTTTGAAATCCACTCTTTATAAATTTGTCTAGAGGGCTCATTTTAAAAGAGGACATCGAGAGGAGAATTAAGCTCTACGGCTCATCACTTGCTAGAATAGTTAGAAGTCACGGAACGAAATCACAGAACGAGCGATACAAGACAAAATATTGGCACATAGAAGAACAAGACAAAGGAAGCTCAGAGTGAGAGGTTACTCACAGGTAGAAGAATATACTTTAGTAGATGTTCTACCAGAAAAGGTCTCAACCGTCGTATTACCTTTAGCTGTAGGCAATGAGCCCGAATAGGAGGCAGTCGTAGTACCAGTAGAGCCTTCAAATGAGTCGAGTTCTAAAGATTAGGCCAGTCAAGACAGAATCAAGTGTTGGTTTAATATTATAGAACTACTAAGCTGACTCAGCTTTTAGAAGACGGTTGCATCTATGGAGGTCCCAAAGCTTTTTGTGGCTGCGACATTTTTTGCAGCCAACTTACCAACACGGTCTAACCCCAGGTATTTACCATCACATCACAAACATGCCTCGAGCCATCAACGTGGTTACCATTACATATTAGATCACACTTACTCCTGATAGTACTGAATAACACTACATGTTCTATTTTTTCTTTGTCTTTTTTTTTATTGAACTATTCCTAGAAACAATGGTCGACGAACCCTGGTTCAGCTATAGTCACACACCTGTTAGCTGGTTCGAACAAATTTAAAAAAATTCAAACAAATTCAAACTAGTTGAACAGGTGATGTAACTTGTCAGACAGCCACTTATACCCACCCAAAACCTTGTCTT
>JAJMBY010000062.1:0-36599 GCA_030585145.1 Suhomyces faveliae | reverse complement strand
GGGCAAAGCCCAAAAGATTTCTAATCTTTCTCCTTAACCACTCGGACAAGTTGCCTCCGATAAACCTAAGACTAGTGCTGTCAAATTTTATCGCGAGATTTTGCTGGGTCAGGTCGTAAAAAAAGCGAAAAAAAATGACGACAACTGCAGGATTCGAACCTGCGCGGGCAAAGCCCAAAAGATTTCTAATCTTTCTCCTTAACCACTCGGACAAGTTGCCTGATACTGAAGTGTAGTGTGGACAGGAAAACTCAGATTAAGAGCAACAAAAGAAAGCAGGAATTATTGTTTTCGACGGCACGAGGGGAGTGCTTTCACCCTTAAGATAGACATTAACGAAGCAAAAACTATAACAGCGGGAGCACATTGAAGAGCTCACTCAAATTTCTTTGTATAGCTTACACTAGACAAATTTGTAGTCTCCGCAGTTATGCGCTTATTTTACACGTGATACCAAACTTTATTTAGTAATTATGACATACTTCTGTTCACGGCTGCTTAGATCTACAATTGTAACCACTATAGTAGTCAAAGTCCCCAACTCCCATAGCTCGGTAACGCTCTAATCTTTCACGCAGCATTTTACACTTATATCAAATACTCAAAATAATCACTAGCACTATCTGAAGAAATTATTAGCATCATTAATCACTAGAATCATCTGTATTGGCTTCTATACAATCTTCTCCTCCAACGGTCGCCCAACGGTTGTTATTGATCGTGGCAGTGCTGTATTCGCACTTCTTTATCTTATCTGGTGCGAGCCATTCTTTATACGGCAACCTAATCGCGCGCGTTCCGGAGCCCGCGGCATGTGACCTGGACTATAAAAGGCACAAATAAGAATCCCAATTGCTCTACCACCATTAGGTATAATGAAGTTATCTTTGCTGATACTTACATTAGCTGCGGTTTCGCAAGCATTTTCTTTCAATGCGTTCAAACAAAGACCATTTACTCATGGCAATGTCCCTCATTTTGGCGGGCACGAATTCAACCTTGAAGCACCAGAATTTAGTGATGTCAAAGTCTTTTGGGATAACATGCATGAATCTTTCAGTCCTAAGCAAGTAGAGAAGCTCATCAGCGAGTGGGAAAACAAGGCAGTGAAGGCATCCCAATTGAAAAACAAGTTGAATGAAAAGATGCAAAGTCTCCTCGAGCCTATGTTTCAACATGTTGAGTCGCAAAAATACGACGACTACACTTTGAGAGTCAAAGAAAACCATCCTGAGTTACTTGGGCTCGATTCTGTCAAACAGTATACTGGATACTTGGATGTTCTCAGTTTAGACAAGCACTTTTTCTATTGGTTCTTCGAATCGAGAAATGACCCTAAGAACGACCCTGTTATCTTATGGTTGAATGGAGGTCCAGGATGCTCATCAGCAACTGGGTTGTTCTTTGAATTGGGTCCTTCAAGTATCAATGCCACTTACCAACCAGTATATAACCCATACTCTTGGAACTCCAACGCTTCCGTGATCTTTTTGGACCAACCTGTGGGCGTGGGCTATTCGTACACTGGAGGTGAAGAAGTCAAAAGTACTGCATCTGCTGCAAAAGATGTGTATGTGTTTTTGGAGTTGTTTTTCCAAAAGTTCCCTCAATTTGCAAAAAATGATTTCCACATTGCGGGAGAGTCGTATGCTGGCCATTATATCCCTAGTTTTGCGCTGGAAATCCTCAATAATGCTGACCGTTCTTTCGAATTGACCTCTGTGTTGATTGGTAATGGTATTACTGATCCATTGATTCAGGATGCCAGCTACAGACCCATGGGATGCGGAGAAGGTGGCTACAAACCAGTATTGTCTGAAAAAGATTGTGATAAGATGGAAAGAAGCTACCCTAAATGTGCATTCCTCGAAAGTCTTTGTTATCAATTCCAAAACGCATTAACTTGTGTTCCTGCCAATTTATACTGCGACAATCAGTTATTCACTCCTTACAGGGATACCGGCTTAAATCCATATGACATCAGAGAAAAGTGTGATGACGGCGGACTTTGTTATGAACAGCTTGAGTGGGTTGACGAATACTTAAACACCGAGTTTGTCAAGAACGCAGTTGGTGCTACCGTTGATATTTACACTGGATGTGACGATAAAGTCTTCCGCAACTTTATCCAAGACGGTGACGAGGGTAAGCCATTCCAAGGATTTGTAGCTGAATTGTTAGAGAAAGGTGTACCTGTTTTGCTCTATGCAGGTGACAAGGATTACATCTGTAACTGGTTGGGTAACCACGCATGGTCCGATGCTTTGGACTACTCTGGCCACGAGGAATTTGAAAAGGCATCCTTGAAACCATGGTACACTTTGGACAAGGAGCTTGCAGGTGAAGTCAAGAACTACAAGCATTTTACATTTTTGAGAGTATATGATGCAGGCCATATGGTTCCATTCAACCAACCAGCCCGTGCATTGGACATGGTCAACAGATGGATTGCTGGTGATTACTCCCTCGGTTACTAAATTATGTATGTTTTAAGAAAAGTTATGTATGAAAGATATTTTAAAGAAGTTTAAGCTGTTGAGCGTCGAGATGACCATCGAGATGGATGCGAATTGTAATTGAGATGAACGTACGAGGATGGAAAAACGCACAGTCTAATTTTATTATTTATCTGATTACATAAGCGCTTAAGAGGTGACACTAAAATTTGTAATCAGAATTGTCACCGAAATAAAAATTAGGTTTGACATGCCAAATGACATGAATTACGAACAACAAGAATAATCATCTATTTTCAGCTGAGGAATGTAAGCCAGGTCGAAGGATGATACAGTTAAAAGAAATGTAAAGGTGAACCTTGCATCCACCCTCGGTAGCAGCATCAGAATGCGATGCCAAGTAATGCAACATATACATCGCACCGAAGCGAGAACCCATAGTGCGAGTTTCTATTTTCTGATACACCGAGATGACCAGAGCACTTGAACCGAGGGTCCTGAAAAGCTAGACGGAGAGTCACCAAAATCTATATACAGGACACAAGACCAAATAATTAATAATTTTGGATAAAAATAACTTTTAATTTATTGCAAAGAAGTAGCCAGGGGTATAGTAGCCGATTGTAGGCAAACTTTAGGCGCCTACCCTCTCATAAGGCATGTGAAGCAAGAGTGTGGGGACCTACTAGCCTCTTGTCAGCTTTAAACCTATATATGCATACAGTCCTAAATAGGTATGGTTATGCGCACAGCAGCCAGAATGTTTGTTTGTGGGATGGCCCAAAACCAAATCGCGACATATTATCTGAGTTAGGTAATCATCTCGGCGTTCCGACGAAGGTGGCCGGAATTAAGATTTAGAACATTAGTTGAACGCCATGCGCACGGCTTGTGGTAAACTTGGTAAGCTTCGATGCCACCTCCTTAGAAAATCACTTGTGTGTCAAGAAAAGCCCATCATACCCTCCGGTCTCTGTACATGACCATTGCTAAGCTTTAAGCTTTCTTCGGTATATGACAAATTGTAGCACTCTACAATAGCTTTGTTGGATCTGGTCGCAGCAGAAACCCTACAAATCCCGGCAAATCTTGGCATGCGCGACCTCGGACGTTGCGACGCAAACTCTAAAACCAATCTGGATTTAATTAACTCCGTTCTCTTTGTCGTCACCTGCGGCAAATAATACAATTGTGCACACTATTTTTTTTGAATCCCCAAGCCACAAAATCTTATTTTACTTTCTATAAGTACCTTAGGTTTAGCCGTGAATAAATAAATTTTGCGTTCGAGCTGTACTTCCATTTAATTTACAATACAAAAATATAAGATGACGGCGATTCAACACCATGCCAGTGGATCTACCTCGTCAGATCATTCCACTGCGAATGCTCCTGAAGAATTCAAGGGACTTGACGAGCCCTCAACTGTCGACAACAACCAAGACTTGGAATCGCACCGCGATAGTCTTGAAAGATACGAAAGTACTTATACTGCAGACAGATCATTGAGCAGAAAAATAACCGGTGCCGATAAATTGATAGAAGAGGCCAACCAAACCGATGAGCCATTGCCTACCATGGGTGGAGGCAAAGCTTATCCAGCAGCCTTGCCAGACAGAACGCCTTACATGGTGGAGTTTGATGGTCCTCAAGATCCAACCAATCCATTAAACTTGCCTTTCTGGACCAAAATGACTTACACCGCTTGTGTGGGTTACTGTGCATTGACTTTGTCTCTTGGTTCTGCCATGTTTTCGCAAGCCACCTTTGACTTGATGGCAATTTACCACATTGGTGCAACCACTGCTACTTTGGGTACTTCGTTGTTCGTTTTCGGGTTCGCTTCGGGCCCAATTATCTTTGGTCCATTATCTGAACTTTACGGAAGAAAACCCATGTTGATTGTCTCCTCATTCCTTTATACCTGTTTTTCATTTGCCGTTGCTACTGCTAAAGATGTGCAAACCATCATGATCTGTAGATTCTTTGCTGGGTTTACTGGTGCTGCTGCCTTGGTGGTTGCACCTGCCGTTATGTCTGATATGTTCAATGCTAGAGAGAGAGGTATGGCTATTGCATTCTTCTCTGCCATTTTGTTCGGTGGTCCTATGTTGGCTCCAATTATGGGTGCCTTCACTGTTAAAAACGAAGCTTTGGGATGGAGATGGACTTCATACTTTTGTGGTATCATTGCTGGTATTTCTTGTCTTTTAAACATCTTTGTGTTGCAAGAAACTCATCCTTCGATGATTTTAAAGAAGAAAGCCGAAACTTTAAGAAGAAGAACTGGTAACTGGGGTATTTTTGCTGCTCAAGAAGAAGTCAATCCTAGTATCAAGGAAATCTGTGAACAAAACATCACGAGACCTCTTGTTATGTTGGTGACTGAGCCTATTTTGTTGTTGATCACTCTCTACAATGCCTTCATCTATGGTATGCTTTACTTGTTTTTAACTGCCATTCCAATGGTCTTTTCAAAAGGTTATCACTTCCGTACCGGTGTCGCTGAATTGCCTTACTTAGCTATGTTCATTGGTATCATCCTCGGTGCCGGTGTATTGTGTTTGTTTGATGGCAGATACGCCAAAGCTATGGATGCTAACGGTGGTAAACCTGTACCTGAAGAAAGATTACCTCCAATGATGATTGGTGGTGTTTTCTTTACTATCGGTTTATTCTGGATGGGTTGGACTGGTCAATACGCTGACCACATCCACTGGATTGTTCCTACCATCGGTACTGCCTTTATTGGGTTCGGATTGATCTTGGTTTTCTTGCCATGTCTTACATACATTATCGACTGCTACTTATTCTTGGCAGCTTCTGCATTGGCTGGTAACACCTTTTTAAGATCTGCTTTCGGTGCTGCTTTCCCATTATTTGCCAGACAAATGTTTGAAAAATTGGGTATGAACTGGGGTGCTACATTAGTTGGATGTCTTTCGTTGATTATGATTCCAGTGCCAATCGTCTTTTACAAGTATGGTAGAGCATTGAGAACAAAATCAAAACATGCCTATGTCTTATAGGCCCCCTATAGACTAATGTAAACATACTAATCAAAACATAATACCATACTAATACAAATAATACATAATATGCATTGATGCATTCTAATAATACAAATAATACATACTAATAATACATAATAGATGCAAAAAACAAATGGCTGCGAAAACTAGGTTCATGCATAAAAACCAATGTAGGCTACAGAGCTTATTGCCAGTGGACAAAACGATCAAAAAAGCACCATCCCCAGATACGACTACAACGTGGCTTAAAGCAACATAGTTCCAATGAGCATTTGCTGTAGGTCCCCTTGATCATCAGCCGTACAAACGTGCGGGGATCGCGTGCGGCGGCGAGGCTATAATATTCCAAGAATAAAGTACATTCACAGCCAACACCGAAATGGGGTATCGCTAAAACCAGAGACTAAAGCGCAAAATGAGTGACGCCGATTACGTGATGCAAGGAAAAAGGCACCTGGCATAGATTTACTGGACTAGGCCGCGGATGTACATGAATACAATTGAGAAAATCAGTCACAGGGTGGGTGTAATCAGCAGCAACCTACAGTTTGTAACTTTACCTAACCTTAAATTCATAAGAATTGGCTGTTTAAGATATCTTATGCAGAAAGTTTTGCATTGAATCAAATTTAAACTTGGTGCCAATAAACATTTCCTGTTGTCGGCTTGAATTAGCTACAGTCTTGAAAGAATTGCCGTGTTTCATTTGTACTCTATATTATTTGGAATGTTAGTGGAAAAGAGTGGTGGGACCTGTCTTGATCAAGACGGTTGTAAGTAAACTCAAAGTTGAACTTTAAATTTACGTATCGTCAATCGATGCCAACTCCCTTTCCAAGTTGCCTACGCAAGCCTTGCAAACTCACTGGCATACAAACTACACTAGTAATACAGTAAAATTATTCGATTGAGTATCAGACAGATCATGTGCTTGAACCCTTTCATGTATCGTGCACTGGCCAAAGAGTTTAATTTGACCTGTTTATAGCACCTCAATATGAACACCGGTGGGTGTCACTGGAGCTGAAACTCGATCCAATTACACATTAGACTGTGCGGCTGAGATAAGGGGCCGTTTTGCTTTTCACTCCCATTTTGGCTTAGGTGAGCCACACATTTCATCAGGTGCCTTCTTTTTTTCGCTAATCTAATTATCACTCGATAACAGATCCAGTCTGGTGTTCTGTGCTGGGTGTCTTCTTGCCATGTCTCAACTTATTGTCACTTTGGTGAGCTACGTCTTCTATATACAGTCCACCATTCGCAGTTGGTTCAGGTTTGTTGAAGTTCCGGCGATTGTTGATTTGTTTTACGTAAAGGAATCAGGTCAAAAGATAAGAGTCCGCCACACTCATGATTCGTACCAGCTTTTGGTAGAAACTGCCAGTGGGTCCGCAGATGTGCCTACAGTCAGCAAGAATCAATTACCCCGTTTCCTCGTGGACCATACCGTTATTGTGCTAGACTCAATTGCTTCTGGCACTGGTAGATCGGATGGCAAAAACTTGTACAAGAAAGTACTACAACCAATATTTGAGTTAGTGGGAATTGAGCATCAATATGTATCAACCACCAGCGCTGCCAGCATTGAAGACTTTGCTGCATCTTTATCTGCAGATCAAGAAACTACCGTGATATTTATCAGTGGTGACTCGTCCATTTTCGAGTTTGTCAATGGTCTTGGCAGGGTTGAAAAAGGTACCGTGACGATTTTCCCTATTCCGTCAGGCACTGGTAACAGTTTGGCGCTTTCACTCGGATTTGTGGATGCAGTCAAGTCTATCCGGAGACTTTTGACAGCAGCATCGGATCCAGCGCCACTCAATTTATATGAAGTTAAATTTCCGCGTGGCTCGCATTACTTTGTCCAAGATGTTAAGTCTAAGGAAATAGTCGAACCAGTGAAATTCTTGGTAGTACTTTCGTGGGGATTTCATGCCTCGTTGGTCGCTGATAGTGATACGCCCGAGTTGAGAAAAAACGGCCTTGATCGCTTCAAGGTGGCTGCCTTCGCAAACCTCCAGCGTCGACAACAATACGACGCCACCTTATCAATCAACGATCGTAAAGTAGAGGGCCCGTTTGCGTACTGGGTTCTTACTTCTACGAACAAATTCGAACCAACATTTGAGATACTGCCCCAAGGAGACGTGTTTCAAGACAATTTATACTTGATATCGTTTAAAACACAAGATGACTCGTCAGGCAAATACATTTTGAATATTATGAATGAGGTATATGACAAGGGTAAACACGTTTACAACCCAAAGGTGTTGTATGAAAAGATATCGGTGACAGACAAATTAGCCCTTGAGATAACTAATTCAAGGGATATATTGAAGAGAAGGTTTTGTGTTGATGGTAAAATTGTGGTTTTACCTGAGGCGGAGAACAATGAGTTGCAAGTGAAGTTGGGAGGAAATAGCCACAAGGGGTGGTCATTATTCATTGCACACTGAAGATCAGATCTTATCTGTTATGTCTCATGACTAATTTATACTATATCTGATATACTGAATATATAGAATGCTTTACTATGTTTAATTAATAGAATTAATACTTTAGCAATTAGAGCTTTCCTGTAATACAGCTTGTTAAACACGGTTAATTATCATATAAATGAGCATTTACTACACTAATTGATTTTGACGAGATTCTTGGAATTTTTTGTATCATCTCTATATTGATACTACAATCCAAGAGTAACAAGAATGTAGAGAGACTGTGCATTCATGGATCTGTAACTAATGTGGCCAATGATAAGAGTATTTTAATTGATACATTTATGATATCGAGTCGCTGTAGGAATCTATCTTATACTTACTAGTAATCTAATAGTAATACTAACTATCTACTAATACAAAATCTTGCTATTCTTTACAGAATGTAGCACGATCCATTATCTATAACCACCACGGCCCTGATATCTGTTGTGGTTTTGATAGCCTTGATTCTGGTTATAGTTGTTGTAGCCTTGGTTTTGGTTTTGGTTATAACGGTTATTCTGATTGTAATTATTATATCCCTGGTTTTGGCTATGGTTATTGTAATTGCCATTGTAGTTATTGTAGTTGTTCTGGTTGTTGTTATTGTATCCTTGGTTGTAGTTATTATAACCTTGGTTTTGGTTATATCCCTGGTTTTGACTATATCCATTTTGGTTATTGCCCTGGATTTGACTATATCCATTTTGGTTATAGCCCTGGTTTTGATTGTAATTACTTTGACGGCCAAATCCACTGCCATAGTTGGCATTGACTTGTCTCTGATGGTTCTGGCTCTGTTCGTGTTCTTCAGTACCGGTGAACTCAGTGAAAGCCCTATATCCTCCTCTCCTCAAGCTGTACATCAAATGCGCCTCCTTACCTCTTGGGCCTTTGTTGACGTACTCACTGTTGTCGGGAGGAGCATTGAATCTTCCGCCCTTGTACCTTTGATATCCTTGTTGCTGCATTGCTTGTATGTCAGAAGACGTGAGTGCTTTCACATGCGGAATGTATCCGTTCATAAGCATGGATTTACCTGTCTTTTTGGCAGGCATTGCATAATAAACCTGCAAATACTCCTTGTTCAGAACATCAGGCATGTCCCCTTCCTTCAAAGGAAACTTCATTATCCCGTTTTCCACGTAAGCATCATTCTTCGAAGCGGTTCCTGCCAAGCTTGTGCGAGCGAAATTAAACGGGATTTTAGCGACGTTGTTATGATAGAGTTCTTCCACAAATGGACTAAAATTTTTATTGCTGCTGGAAATAAACAACACTTCTTGCTTGTTGGTATTTCTGTCCATTTCGGCCTCCGTAAGATCCTTGTACTTGGACTGAACGGCTGTAAGAAGACGAGTTTCATCAATAAATGGCAAGAGAGCAATTCCCTGCCAGCTCATTTTTGCTCCGTTCATGTCGATTTGAAAGTTTTCTGGGTAGAAATCGATGATTTCACTATCGGGATTGGACATCATATCTCTGAAAATCGCCGGCAAATTGTGCCCCGAGGCTGCCGGCAACACCGACATCAATTGTTCGTATGGGCGGAATGGCTGTCCCTGTTTAAAGACTATTCCTTCCTCAGCAACTATTTCAGTGAAATCAGTGAAATCAGTAGCAAATGGTGCGTAATGGTACGGATAGTACCACTGCCACGAAGGACATCCTTGGTAGTAGTAAAGCAATACCCACAGGATTCCTTCAAGGTATGATCGCACCACCTGGCGACGTGTTTGGTCCACTTCCTCATCGCTGGTAAGATGAAACTTTTTCTTGTAGTATCTGTCTCTGAAACCCGGTTCCCAGAGCCTGATAGGGTCATCATTTTCGTCCTCATCGTCGACTTTCCTCTTGCTATCTTTGACATCTTTGGTATCATTTTCTTGTTTAACTTCTGATTTAACTTCACTCTCTGATTTGACTTCTGGTTTAATTTCTTCACCATTCTTCTTTGAGTCAATCAACTTCTTCAAGGCGGCAGCGGCATCCTGGTTTGCCATGTTGGCTTTGGTGATGGTGTCTCTGTTGTTGACTATATCTTTATTGGAAAGCGGAGCATAACCGTCGACATTTTCACCACTAGTGGTCATAAGAGGCATATTGACATCGGCCGTTATAGGGGCCTTGTCTTTGCCCTTGGTAACTTGAGACATATACATGTTCTTCATGGCCTGTTCTTCTTGCTGGTACAATTTACGTCTCTTATTTCCTTCTTCACGACGTACTTCATTTTCATGTCTTTTCCTGAATATTTCACTTTCTTTATATGCCAAATTGGCCATGAGTTTTTCCACCAACGAAAGATTGAGATTACCATCACACGTTAAGTACTCCCGAATATTAGGCAAAAGACGCTTCCAGCAATTAACCAAAGTGTCAATACCATTGTCTCTGACATCCAAACTAGGAAGATGTGGAAGGAAATCGTTTCCGACGAAAAAACACATAAACACCCAGTCATCAATTGCACGCTCCAAGTCAAACGGAAATGCCATGCGCGGCACATCGAGCTCCACACGGAGATATTCACGCAACACATTGACGTGAAGCCACAAGAACGGCTTCTTTTTGTCTCTTTTAGAAATATTGTCCTTCTCTTCCTGGGTCATATTGATCTGCTGCGAAACCGTGATTTGACGCTCCTGGTTGGCAAACACGTCTTCACGAAGCACTCTAAAGTGCGGTTCGTGTGTGGCTAAGCCCAAAAAAATCAAATCCGCATCCAATCCATAGATACAATGCTTCGTATTAGGATTGTACTGGGGATCCAGTCTCTGCAGCCTGATAAAATTCATGAGCTTGTGCTCCCCTTCTCCAGGAACAGTGGCATCTGAGATAATCACCTGTAAGTTGGC
Source organism: Suhomyces faveliae (assembly GCA_030585145.1). Lineage (NCBI taxonomy): Eukaryota > Fungi > Ascomycota > Pichiomycetes > Serinales > Debaryomycetaceae > Suhomyces > Suhomyces faveliae. The sequence continues at coordinate 25,770 of JAJMBY010000062.1, read as the reverse complement.
CCAACCAGGATCATTGGCAAGCTTGTAAGCCACCCAGTAACGAAGAGCAGCGGCCAATCCATCCATAAATGGGGTACCGGGAGTAATAGCATTGGAGTCCCATGCTCTTTTTTCACGTATAGAGTCTTCAATAAGTTCTCCGCGTAATTCCTGGTCGCGTAACTCACGGTCTCTTTCCTCCTGCTTAATCTTGGCTTCTTGCGCCGAACGAAATCTTCTTGCACGCTGCTGGTTCATTTTGGCTCTGGGAGCGACCCCATCCACGGCAATCATCAACACCTTTCGAGGCCTGGCCATCATCAAAACACGGTCTGTGTATGTAAATACATCGAGAAACATCTCATCTTCAGTGCTAGGTGCTGGTTTGTGTTCTGGATGCGAACATGGATGGACAATACCATTCATATCCAAGTACAAATTGTCGATTTCTCCATTGGGATTGGGATCGCTATACTTTGCACCACCGATTTCTTCTTCAAAGTCTTCTTCCACCACTGGCGAGATGATCTTTGGATACTTTTTGGATAGCCATCTGAATAATGCTGGCACACCCATGGCTAAAGAGAGAGATGTTTAGTTAACGATGAAGATTAAAAGCGATGCCGAAAAAGTCATGTGTAAATGGTCATGTGTAAATGGTCATGTGTAAAACAACATGTGATCTCTATGCATCACGTGATATTAAGTGATAGGTGGATTATTGTAGGTGAGCTGTTGGACAGGTACGCTAGTAAGGGGACCAAAACGTAACTGAGAAGGACCAACAAACGCACGGTGCAGTGTAATCGATCAAAGTATACCTTTGTAGGTTTGATTGAGCTATAGGTTGTTTGCGCTATTGTTTGACACTGGTCTTGTGATGTGCCAAAGTATTCCGCGCGGAATTGCGCGAAGAGGAGGTGGATGAGAGCTGCCGCAACAGCAGAATACAACCAAAATAGACTACAAAAGGGCAAGCGAGAACGATGGACATGCGATGTATCAAATAAGAGTCACCCAGCATCGGCCCGCGCATTGGCGAGAGAAAGGGCTCGCATAATCGATCGTCGTCTATTATACGAGCCTAGCCGTTGCTGCAAGTATCACGTGTTTTTACGAAACTACTTCTACATTAATTCAATCAACGCCGGTCCCGCGATGGGCTAAACCAGGGGCTATTGTTCAAAGAAACGCCAAAAGCAGATGCTCATCACCCTATTACGAATACTACCTATATTAAGTGAACACTTTCTGCGTATACCATCTCTATTTATCTAGTCTCAACTCACTTCCGAGACCACCTCTGTAGCTTAGTTCAGCCGTTTGGCGCATGTCGGCCGGTACCGGATAGTGCATATAAGCAATTGATAACACAATGCCACAGTTACGATTGATATAAAGAGTCATAGTTCGGACCTCCAAATGAAAAAACCTTAATCACTAACTAACATGGCAGCAGTCATAACACCATTCAAGAGATTGAAGTGGGGATTCCTTCCCGTCCGGAGAATAGTTGATGAGGACGAAAATGGCCAGTTTGTTTCGCAGCCCGCAGCCATTTCCTCAGAGTCCGAGTCACTCGAGAAAGTATCTGCTACTATTGAGCACGAAGTTGCATCTGCAACTGCTAGCGAACCAGAAGTATTGGAGTACAGAGACGAAAAAGACCGTAAATGGTGGAAATTCTTTGATGAATACGAGTACCGTGTCAATACAAAGACAAAGAAGAACCGTAAGTGGTACAAGTGGTTCCACGATAACGACACCACCGAAGAAAAGAAGGTTATTTTGAAGATTGATATGCTCTTGACACTTTACTCGCTTGCTGCTTACTGGGTCAAGTACCTAGATCAAACTAACCTCAACAATGCGTATATTGGAGGTTTGAAAGAAGCAATTGATATGAAGGGTAACGATTTGGTCCACACCCAGGTTATGTTCACTATTGGTAACATTGTGTTCCAAATTCCCTTCATGTACATTTTGTATGCGTTGCCTCTTAACTATGTGTTGCCCTCGTTGGATTTGTGCTGGTCCATTTTGACCATTTGCTTGTACCGAGTCACTTCGGTGGGCCAACTTCAAGCTATCAGATTTTTTATTGGTGCTTTCGAAGCACCTTCCTACATAGCATATCATGCTCTTTTTGCCTCGTGGTTCAAGGGTAGTACCGGAGAAATAGCCAGAAGAGCTGGATTCTACTACTTTGGCCAGTATCTTGGAATTTTGACCTCGGGGTTACTTTCGGGGGCCATTGAAAGACACATGGGTGGTGTAAATGGACACGAAGCATGGCAATGGATCTTTATTATGGACGGAATCATTTCATTAGTTGTTGGCCTCTTGGGTTTTTATTTGATCCCAGGAACTCCTCAAGATTGCTACAGTATATTTTTGTCAGATGACGATATCAGAATTGCACGTCGTAGAATGAAGGCTGATCAGAAAGATGCTAAACCAAGAGAAAACCCAGTGGCTCATTTCTTCAATTTGCTGATCTGGAAATCCATTTTTTCGTCGTGGCACATTTATGTCTTGTCGTTGTGGAATATCTTCTGCTGGAACAATAATAACGGTACTTCTGGAGCCTACAATTTATGGTTGAAGAGTTTGACCAAATTTGACGGATCCCCAAGATTTGGCGCTGGAGATCTTCAAGACTATACTGCACTTACTCCCGGATTGGGAATACTATGGTTGGCCATCACCAGTTGTATTGCTGATCTCTTCAAACTGAGAACAGGTGCTATTTTGTTTTCCCAAGTATTTAACATTATAGGAAATGTCATTTTGGCAGTATGGCATGTGCCAGAAGGTGCCAAGTGGTTTGCATTCTGCTTACAGTACTTTGGATGGGCCATGGCTCCGGTGTTGTACGCATGGCAAAGTGATATTTGTAGAAAAGATATCAGAGAAAGACAGGTTGTGTTGGTGGTTATGAATATATTGGCACAACAATCCACAGCATGGATAGCGGTTTTGGTATGGAAAACAGTGGAAGCTCCAAGATTTCTCAAGGGTTTCTCGTTCACTGCCAGTTCTGCGTTTGCTCTTTCGTTGTGGACTTTGGTGGTATTGTATTTTTATAAACAAGAAGAGAGGAAAAATGCCAGAGAAAATGGTATTGTTGTCTACAATTCTGCTATTGACGGTGAAGTGAAGCCCGATCACATTGACCAGTAATTAGGTTCTTATAGATAATTTTTGTATGATAAATTAATATGAAGTTTAAATATTTTGCACCCAATTTATGGGCTATGCAGGAATAATTCCTCTTCCTCTTACCGAGGAAGCGCTCTCCGATAATGTATTTTTTATAAATACTACTTGAATCTACAGCTCTTCTTTCTAATTACGTATAATTCTGTGTATTAATATAGTACATAAATCCTAGACTTTGTTGTTCACTTGATCATGAGGCTCAAGTGCCACTATTCCCGATCCACTGTGGTTACTAGACTGAGCATTCTCAATATACTCTTGAGATCCCTCGTATTTTTCCATGTATCTGATGTGATCTTCATAGGTATTAGCATTTTCCTCAGTTGTATAAGAGATCTTGGAAATTTCGGAATAATCTGGACATAACTCAGGACCCTTTCTTCCAACCAAATACCATGGCAAGTTAAAGATCTCTTCCATGGATTCTAAAGATCTACCTGCAACTTCTGGCACAAAGAACCAGCACCATGCCAAACCCATAATCATAACTCCTACAAAGAAGTAAAAGGCACCATAATTGTTCATCGCTATCAACATGAGTGGCAACGCCTTGGAGTTACCATATTGATTGGCAAAGTGCAACACCATTGTGAGTGACTGAGCAAATGATCTAATTCCTAATGGGAAAATTTCGGAACCAAGTAAGTACTGAAGACTGTTGAATCCCATACACCATCCCGAACCACTAAGGAAAAGAGCAGCAAGAGCACCGGTTGCGGCTCTTTCTTTCGAGCCAGTCAAGACAACATCTTTGTTTTCTGCTCCCGGCACAATAGTCAAGAAAATTGCAAAATAAAGCAAGCAAATCATCTGAAGCATGAGTCCAATGTATAAGGCTCTTCTTCTTCCAAGGAAATCAATGATAAAGAATGCACAGAGATATGCAGAAATAAACTTCACCACACCAAGAACGGCCGACATTTTCAAAACATCAGTACCTTTGATTCCGGCAAGACCAAACAATTGAGAAGCATAGATAGTAATGGCATTGGCACCACTCCATTGACCTAAGACCTGGGCTGAACCCGCAACCAAGAAAAATCTGTATCTTAAAGATTTAACCATAATCAAGTCTTTGAAGTTCTTGAATATACTTCTGTTCTGCTTCTGTTCTTTTTCATTGAGAACTTGCTCATTGATATCACTGATTTCTCCGATAATGTAAGGATGATCTGGAGGAAGGTGTCTTAATTTGGACAAGTTTTCAATGGCCTTGTCTGGCTGGCCCGATTTCAATAACCATCTTGGACTTTCGTGACAAAAGAGTATTGACAATATGAAGATAAGTCCTGCCAAAACAACCTTGAGTGATACACCTACCACCCATTGCTTTCTTGATTCGTCTGAAATATGAAGAACTGCTCCGTATGATACAAAGTAACCAATCATAATACCAAAATACACGGCACCAGAAAAGATGGAAACAGCCAAACCTCTAATTGCTTTAGGAGCAACTTCAGAAGTGAATGTTGGACCAATAGTAGTTGTTTGACCGATGGCTAAACCTTCAATCAACCGACCGGCGTACAACTGGCCAACCGAATAACTAAACACTTGTAAAAGAGCACCAATTATCCAGATAGCACATACCACTTGCAACGCGCGAACTCTACCAAGTTTATCAACCGAGTACATGGCAATAATTGCACCCCCGATAGAACCCACTTGTACCATAGAGGTAATGTTTGATTTCAAATTGGCCAATTCATGTGCGGTTTTGGTTGGATCAGTTAATCCAAAATACTTTTTGAACGACGGCAATGCAATCGCACCAGAGATATTACCTTCATCAAATCCTCTGGCTGCTCCTAAAATACCAAACACAAAGATACATAAGTATAATGTACGGTTGTATATTTCTGGTGGAGACAGGTCAGTGTTTACTTTCCATTTGTATGACTTCTTTGGCTTTTCATCTTCCAAATCCTGGTTAGTGGCTCTAGAGATGATAGACTTGACTTCTTTCTTGTCGTCTCCCATATTTAATTATTGCAAGATGCGATTTACTTGGAAATACTACGGAACACATTCGTTATTTATACCGAACAGGCTTTCAGGGATTCACGAAGAAGTCCGTAAGAAATAACGTGGTGCAAAAAAAAAAAAACAAATTACAAAGATTTAGAGGACGGCAATCTATTCAATTGTTCATCAAGTCCGGCTGAGAGTCTGCAAAAAAAAATATTACAGAAGTTCGCTTGTATTGTTCAAGCGTTATATGCAGATGATGTTGCAATTGATACTAAAATTATTTTTTGATTGCGTCAGCAAAGTCTGACCTGTCCTAAAGCGGGGCCACCATGGCATGATAAGAGTCCGGGGCAGTTTATTAGGTGGGGAATTTGCGGGGGAAGAGAGGTTGCTGGAATTGGTGACCAAGACTTATTCCACGTTTAACTGCACAGTTGACAGGCCTTGGCTAAGAAGGACAAGCTATTGCTGACATATTATTGCCAAGCTATGATCCCTAAAAATAGGTCAAAGTACTTATATTTCCATAATATTGTCTAGAAAAGATCCAAGCCTTTCGCAATAATCTGCATTTCGCCTACATAACATTCAAAGCCCCGGGATAAATTTTGCTAAAACCCAAAATCATATCACTTTAATTTGTATGGCGGTTTTGTGGCTACTCGTAGCCCCCAAACCCGTGTTTTATTTTAACCCCTCCGCGGGGTCGTTAAAATGTGCCAAGTAATAATATTTTGTATGATGAATACATTAGTCTTCCTCAGATCATGGATAAATGTGTTGCATAATCAACATGGATGGCTTACCGATCTCTGCCAACTCACATCAGAGCTTTTACTAAACAAAAGTAGAACCCGGGTGCTTTGCACGAGGATATAGCTTTCTTGCTGTGTGTGCATTGTGGCTGACTGACGCCAGAAATATTTACTAGAATACGTAATTCAAAACATACATCCTAGATTTTTTTAAAAAAAATAGGCTGTTTTTTACCCTTCCGAAGTGATACTTCCGTTTAAAAAAAAAAAAAGATCAAAAAAAAAAAACAGAAACAAGTGCAAATAACAAAAATCCGATTGGATTTGATCCTTTTCAGGCCATTTCTTGAGCAAAATCGCGGCTGTTCCTGACTCTTTATCCTCAGTACGCGTTCTCTATTAAAGCCCCTCTAGGCTTGTAAATACTATTAATAGCTATTAAGCCATCGTGTAAACCCCCCATTTATCTACGCTATCTACATCAACCCCCGATAAGACTAAAGTATGTAAACTAACCCCTCTATTCTGTGTAAATGTTTCATTCCCACATTTTGCTCCTCAAGAACCCTTTCCCGCAGAATTTCTTCTTCACGTTGCATTTTTGGTTACCCGCGTCTACCCCACAATATCTCGTATTAGCCGTATCGGTCCGCTGACCTCCAATGTTCCCGCCGGAATTTTCGGCCCGCACTCACCAGTTTCGCCCTATTGTTTACTTATATCCGAAGTTCAACCTCTAAAAATCAACACCGAGAGTATGGAATATCAATTTTGACTAGCTAGTTTGAAATTGATGACCAACCAGTCCACAATACATATATACTAAAACACCGGCGTCCTCCTCTTCAAGTAGACTTTACCCCACAACTCTACATATTTTTTTTGAATTCCCCACCTTAAACCTTACTCATTGATTTAACTTTATACAAAATAGTTCTATTTTACTGTATTACTAATACTACATACTATTTGTCCTCTTTTTGTTTTTTCGACACGGCGTCCAGCTGAGGAAAACTTCTTTTGTTCTCATTTTGATCAGCTGCATCGCTCTTCGCTTCCCCTCGATCGACCACGGGCCGGTGCACTGTAAGAGTGCTTTCGGTGAACGGACTCCCCACGCGTTTGTTGGGGTTTGTGTTTGAAGCACCGAACGATCCCGCCGGGATATTGGGCAATGCTGCATTCAGTTGTGCATTGGTGGTAACTGAACTACTACCAAATCCGGTCCCAAAATTAGGCTTTTCTGTAGTATTGCCTGAGTTTTGATTACCAAATGACGTCTCTTTGACGGTCTCAGTGTTAACTTGGTTGTTGTTTACATTACTAGCTTCACGTTCCAATCTTTCGACTTTCTTATTGAGCATTTTGAGTTTGACTTCAAACAACTTTTCGACTTGCTTTTTTACCTTTAGTTTTTCTTCTTCCAATTCTTTGTTGAAATCAGCTTTTAACTTTTCAATATTCTCGCCATTATCGTTCCGTGTGGTTTGATTTTTAGCTTCCTCTTCAAGGGTTTTCTTGCGTTCCTCAACTGATTTCTCTAATTCTTGGTATTTATTATTGAACTCGGCTTCAACTTGTTTACGTATGTCATTTGCTTGGGTCGACTTTTCGGTCTTCAATCTTTGATCGAATTGCTGTTGCAAATTCTTTTGGAGTTGTTGCTTTTCCTTATCGAAATCGGCCTTCAATTTCTTTAATTCCTCGGCAAAGTTTTCTTCTCCACCTTTTTCCTTCAAGGTTTTGATTTGACTGACCAAGTTGGTCTTCTCGTCGGTCAAGGTTTTGATTCGTTGATCATTATCTTTCTTGAGCTTGGAAATTTCTCCAGTAAGACTACTAATATTATCCTGCAATCCTTTAATCTTGTCGTTTTGGGCTTGGATACGAGTATTGGCTTGGTTCCGAAGATTATTGTACTTCTCTTTCATGGCTTGGATTTCAGCGTTACGATCAACGGCTTCCATTGGCGATTCACCTCTGGCACTGACACTCTCTACTGGTTCTTGTGATACAGCTGGTGCTGAGGCTGCAACTGGTTGTTGAGCTTGTTTTTGTGCCAATTGCTGTTCCGCTTGAGCTAATCTGGATTTCAATCTGTTGCTTTCTTCTTCTGTCAATTTGACGGACTGAGAGCTAATTTCTAATTCAGTACTCAATTCGTCAACCCTTGCTTTCAAAGGTTCAATATCTTTCGTGAGAATTTGTAATTGAGCCTCCAATTCACTGATTTTCTTCAACTTGGACTTGTTTTCATTTCTCAACGTGGTATTACTTTCACGCAATATATTCAATTGCTGTAATTGCTCCTCGATTCTTTGGGTTTCTTTGATTGAATTTTCTAAATTGAACCCTACAGGTTTGTTCAGCACAGAAGTTTCGGCTTGGACACGCGAAAGTGAATCCTTGAGTTTGGCAATTTCTTGGCCAAGAGCATCATTTTCGTTATTCTTGATCGAAAGTTTGACTTCAACAGCTTCTTTTTCACGTCTTAAATAGCTAACGACTTCCTTGAGACTGGTTTCAGAATCTTCCATTGAAACATCTTCATCTTGTGGCTGTTTGGCAGGCTCAGATCTAGATAAGTCAAGTTGGTTCAAGATTATACTATTTTGTTGCTTGACTTCTTCCAACTTGTTTCTTGCTTCTCTTAATTCATCTTCAATCGAACTTCTTTCCAAGTTGAAAGATTCCTGCGAACTCAAGGTCTGTTCCAATTGACCGTTCAAATCTTGTATGTTGGTCTTATATGTTTCCACTTCATCCTTGTAGTTAGCAAGCACTTGAGATAACTCTTGGTTTCTTTGCAATTCTGCTTGGAATTTGGCCTGATTTGAAGTCACCATTTGGACCTGTACTTCCAAGTCGTTCTTGATACCCTTAATACGGTTCTCATAGTCTGCCTGCAAATTGTCGTAGGCATTTGATTTGTTGGTATATTCGTCAAGTTTGGACTTCAATTCGTTACTTTCAGTCCTGTATTGGTCTTTGACAGCCACCAATTCATCCGTAGACTCTTTCAATGATGCTGTAAGACGTACGACTTCCTTATTCAAATTTTCTTGTCCCTTTATAGAGATTTGATACTTTTCATCAAACTCGGACTTATACTTTTCAAAACTGTTAGTAGCGTTGACCAATGCCTCCTCGCTTGCCTTGGCAAGATTGGATAATTCCTCCACCTGGCCCTCGGAAATGGCGAGATCTTCTTTGAGCTGGTTGATTTCAATTCTTAATCCTTGTTTTTCGGAGTCATCGTTTCCTGATGGTCCAGCTAATTCGCTTGGACGCTTGATTAATTGGGCATTAAGCTCTTGAATCTTGGCTTTCAAACCCTCCACTACCGAATCCTTTTCAATAAGTTTGGTTTTGGTGCTGAGCAACATCTGGCTAATTTCCTCCACCTGTCCTAACTTAGAGTTTTGTGATTTCAAAGTCAATTCGGCTTGGTTGGTTAAAATATTAATTCTCTCGTCCTTTTCTTCCAACTTAGTATACAAGTTCTGGTAGTTTTCAATCGATTTGTTGAGTCTCGAAGTCATTTCCTTGCTACTTTCATCTCTTTCTTTCAATATTGTTTGCAAGTTGACCACAAACTCATTAAGATTGCTTTTATCGACCTTCAACTGTTCGGTTTCACTCTTCAATGACTTGACAATAGAATCGGTGTACCTTTTCTCGGTCTCAAAGTTGTTGATAAGAATTTTATTCTTCGTGACCACCGACTCCAAATCTCTAAATTCGTTGCACTTGGAAATAAGAAGCTTTTCTTGTTTAGAAGTTTGATTCTTCCAGAACAGGAGATTCTCATTAATCTGACTAATTTCCTTGGTCAAATCTTTTACAGAATTTTGGGAGTTTTCAAGTCTGGTTTCCGTAAGCTCGAGCGAATGTTTGGTGCTGGTCAATTGGAGGGAAATTTCATTCTTTTCGTTACTTGCTGCACGAAGTTTGTTGTTCAAGTCAGTAGAGACTTTACTAGATTCGGCTTGGATCTCTTTAAGGGCTTGTTCATGCTCTTTGAGTTTATTCTTGAGGTCTTGATTGATCTCAGCAAGGTAATTATTGCCATTACCATTAGAAATTCCATTGGAATTACCGCTACCACGATCATTAAGTGATTTGAGAATGTCTCTTTCTTTGGTAATTGCATCTAACTTGATGGTGATACTTTCCAACTCACCTTCCAAAGTAAGAATGGCATCTTTGGCTTCTTCAATAGCTACAGACTCCACATTGCTGTTTTCATCCTCTTTGCTTTCAAGTTTCTTGGTGAGAATTCTGATAACTCTCAACAATTCTTCATTCTGTTGTCTTAATTCTACAATGTTCTTGAACTCCAAGAGTCTTTCAGTGATCAAATTATCTGATTCATTTTCTGCATCACCAACATCTTGGAAATTGCCGCTCTTTTCAAGAATATTTTCGATTGCTTGCTTTTCACTCAAACTCAATGGATCTTCATTGTTATCTCTTATCTTTGAATGGATAAGATAATAGCATAATTGGCGGCCCAAATCTTTGAGGAGTTTTTTCATGGAGTTAAGATCGTTTTCGTTTTCGACCAATCTAATTTTTAATCGATTCGAATCCTTTTCAATATTGATTTTTTCCGCTTGAACGTTTTCGAGTTTTCCAATCATTTCCTTGAGCGAGTTTTCGTAGAATCGTACTTGATCTCTGTAGTTGGAAATGGCCGGTTTCTTAGACTCCAATTCACTTACAAACGACTCCAATTGTACCGCAAGCTTTTCCTTTTGTGATCTTTCCAATACTAACTGTTTCTTCAAGTGGTTAAATTCAGAGTATAACGTAGAAAGCGATATTCCATTACTGCTCGATGCAATTAGTGACGAAGAATCGGTAAGTTTTGGTAGTTCGCTTTCCTTTTGAAGCTCTGCATCAAGAACTTCTTCAGTACGCCTCAACTTCTCTTGCACCTCCACCAATTGTTCTGATTTTATCGACAATGTCTCTTCCAAATTGGTAATGGTGTCACCAAGCTTTTGTTTGAGTTCTTCTGTATACTCTTCGAGCTGTTGAATCCGGTTTGCCCTTTGATTTCCTTGAGTTTGGGTCAAGTTTAACAAATCCTGTTGGTTTTGAATTTGTTGCATTAAGCTCGATTTTTCCAGGTTAAATTCAGTTTTCAAGCTCGAAACTTTTGCACTCTCGTCCTCCAATTTCTTTCTAAGCTCAGCTATAGTAGTTTTAGATTGGAGATTAATCAGTTCGAGCGATTCGTTCTTTGATGTAAGCGTCGATACTTGATTAGACGTAAGGTGGTACTCTGTCTCATGTTTCTTGATCAATTCTGTGTAGCGCTTTTGAACAGATTCTAATTCCTCTTCAAACCAAGCTTTCTGATTCCGGAGGTAAGTAGATTCATTGTTGATTTTGGTGAGATCCAATTTGAGCAGGAAGTTTTCGTTTCTAGTTTCATTGATCTCTTTGGTTATTTCATTAAGTTTTTTACTTTGATCAATGTTGGAGCTGGTTAACTGATTAATGGACTCATTTAGACGGTTGATTTTGGATTCATATGTTTCTTCTATGGATTTATTTTCATGGTTAATGGTGTCTTCTGCTTCTTTCAACCGGGCAATGCGGTCACTTAATATCTTGTTTGACTCAGTTAACTCGTGGATCTGATGCTTCTGGTGGTTGGTTTCAGATTCCCAGGCTTCCCTTTCATCTACCAACTTATTACTAGAGCTTTCGGCTTTACGTAACCTATTGTTTAGCTCGTCGATAATCTTGCTTGATTGTTGGACATTTTGTTCAGTTTGAAGTTGGAGAAACGAGTTTTGGGATGAAAGCTCATGAAACTGGGTTGATTTCTTTACTATGGACTCGAGAATACTTTGATTCATTCCGTTTATCACCGAGACGTCAACCTGTAAAAAGCCAGCTACTGCATTTGCAGCATCAGAATTGAATACACCAAAAGATGAGATGGAACCTTCGATGCCATTTTTGGGTAATATCGGAGAGCTGGCCACATTAGACTGGTCCGCAGGGTCAAAGTCCTTGGCTACGTTGAAGGATTTGGGGGTACTGATCTGATCAATATCTTTCAATGGAGGTAATGATTTCAGGGGAGTACCGAAATTGTGATTTTGAGATGGAATGTGTAGGCTGGATGTATTGGGTTCCTCATTTTCTTCTGTCTCCATTTTGTTTTCATCATTGGCCTCAACTGGCACTACAAGAGATGGAACTTGGGCCTGGGCAGGCTCGCCTAATCCAACCTGCAATTGGTTTGTACTGGAGTTGTTTTCATTTTCGAGTTCCTCCGATTGAATTTGATGGTCATTAGCAACAGTTTCCTCCTGTGGTTGCAAGTCTGGCTGATTGTTTTGGGTGCCAGAAGTGGCGCCATCAGCCGGTTGCTGGACAGTAGTATTGGTCAATAATGGTTTTTCGGAAACATCACCTGAACCGCTATCCATTGGGTCGCCCATTTCTACTATATTGTACGCAGTAGGCACCGATTAACCTCTTCGATTGAGAGCCACTAGCGCCTTGCGGACGGCTGGTTTGATGGGATTGTTGAAATGTCCACGTGAGCTTTGCGTGACTTCTGCGTGCTTCTCAACGTGATCAGAAGCATGACCACGCGGTCATCCCGCATTTAGGGCAAAGCCCTGAATTTTAGCAGTTACACGTGATGTAAAATGTGCTTCCATGACGCCGATCACCATGCGAGGTCCCGTGCCCACCTGCACACACCTCCCTCTCGCCACGAGCAGAAAACAAATTTTTCCTTTCATAAAACTATTTTTCACCTTCTTTATAGTTAGATTAAGCAACAAGATGATTGAACCATCCTTAAGAGCTTTAGCTTCCAAGTACAATTGTGAAAAGTCTATCTGTCGTAAATGTTACGCCAGATTACCACCAAGAGCCACCAACTGTCGTAAGAGAAAGTGTGGACACACCAACCAATTGAGACCAAAGAAAAAGTTGAAGTGATCTATTTGGTCAGCAATGAGCCACATGGTTCACAGATGGTTTGCAATGATAATTGTATAATTATAGTGGATATAGCTTTAATAAAACCTTACGTTTAAAGGATCAAAGACCTGGCAGGATGAGGAACTGAATGACTGAGACAAAATGAGACCAAAGCTATGAATAACAATCTGCCACCTGACTAACCTACCACCCAATTTATTAACTATCTGTTGTCACCTATGCTCATGATCGAGCTTGCACGGTATCCTACCCGGCAGTACGCAGTTAGAATGAGTCAGTGTATCGCTACGTGTTTCAGTTTGCAAGTCATTTTATGTTCCAAATTTTGCCAAATTCAGTCTGCTGTAGAATAGTGTAAGGCCCAACTAGGATAATTAGATAATTGACAGTCCTTTTCTGAAGTTCAGAAGGTTAGAACAAAGATTAGAAGTCGAACTACCTTTTGCATACATCTGACCGATTCGTCTACAAAAAGTCAGTTCACCGTGACCTACATCATCGGACCTAGCTTACCGGAACAAATCGTGCGGCGAATTAGCGCCAAGGTCTCTCTTCTCCCGCTATCTCTCGCTAACTTCGCACATATTTCTGCGCCTTCTCGGCATTCAATGGTCGGCGCGAATTTCCGCAGATCCCCTGCGCTAGTTTGTCCGCGCGGCAACAACAGCTAATCTTCACAGCCTCCAGCACTTGTGCAACCATTCTGCCTGTGTTATAAGCTACGCACGAGAGCTAATAAGGGCTTTAATGTGCTCCTCTTACCCCTTTTCGTACGCAAAGTACTCCTTTGAATAGACGAATACTCTCCAGTACCGTCAATGTGGCTTTTCTATTAAATTTTCAAAAGGACTACACGTTCACTACTACAATAAGACCTCTCTTAGGATTTCTTCTTTCACAATCATTACTTTTCCAATTCTTTTTGATCACGTCGTTACTTCTTCTACGCAATACATAACACTCTGGCCGCAATTTCACTTCGTTTCCTGATATCGCACGCCACTCGTCCCACCACACATCCACGATCTGCCTGCCGTGCAAAAGGCGCGAGATTCCGCACTAACGTGAGGATGTATCCCTGTGGGCTGAAACACATTCTAATGACTCACCATCTCTACTAAATTGACTGCTCTCACTATCACTTCCTACTACTTCTGCTGCTCCTGTGCCTCTCCTCCTGGTCCTCTTCTTCATTCTCCAACTCAATAGACCTAGCTCTATACATCTTCTCTGTCTCTTTTTCTCCTCTCTCTGTTTCTCCTCTCAAAGTCGTGCATCGACCGTTCTATGTTGATTTCTCTAAAATCGCCTTCTACCATTATCACAACATATACTGTATCACTTTGCATCCATCGCATCAGTTTCGCATATCTTCTTGATTCCGGATCGCTCGCCACATCATAGGGGTATTGTCGCTTTTTAAAACTCGACTTTTCTTCTTTGCTACCCATTGCGTCCTTTAGCATCAAGCACCGCCAATGAACAATCCAGGTGGCAACTATTATCCTGATCTTTTGGTAAATAACGGCAAAAACCTGCAGCAGCATCAATCGCCGCTGCTGCCTCAGCTCCTCCATCAATACCACACGGCAAACCTGCCTGTAGTTGAGTCTTCTGGGCCCCACCAACAAAAGCGTCAAAATAGCTTATCCAACTACATGATCTCAAACTCCAACAAACGTAGCCAGACTCCATTGCAATCCGATAACAATAATAACAACAATAATATCCCAGGCCCAATTAATACCACAATTCAACCGACAATGAACTCCAACAATCAAGCTTCGCCTCGCTACTCCACTGCCTTGAGGAGTAACGTTAGGAGAAGTACCTATAACCAGCCTATGAAAACTCCAACACCCTCTGCATACGAAGTTCCATCCAGTCCTGGTGTCAACGCGATGTCCAGTGCATCAGCTCAAAATCATTCCGACCTGTCGGACTCCAACCCGGTAGACGCCGAACAACACCAAAATCCTAATCTTGTTTCTGCTAAAGATCTGACGGCGTCGACACCTACAAATACCGTACATCTCAAACAGCCACTTGTCGCAGCTGCACCAGCTATTCAGCAACGTACGATGTCCGATGAAGAACAACAGCTTGCGTCTAAACTTAAGGAAACATACAAAAACGTCGTCAACTACGAGGAAATCGTCCAGAAAAACTGTATTGATATCACCTACAAAATCAATCATATCACTCACAATAACCACAACTCCAACTTGGTGTATGGCAACTCACCGCTTGCTGTCAACCAACTGCTCTCATCGTCAGTGAATTCGCAATCGTCAATCAATTCGCCATCCAGCCGCACGTCCGAGCTTCTGAACGACTTGTGGACCGTCTATCATCACAATATTATCTTGTTGGACAACTACTATGACTTTTTGGTCACCGCGTTGAAGCCATCGTCCAATCAGACCCAGTTTAAAACTGGCAAAAACATTGTCGAACTCTACAAGATTCCAAGGAGAATGTGGGTGTATGGAATTGTAGGCTTTCTTGAAGTATTGAAAAACATCATGAGTATATTTCAGGACCACGAAATATGCCTGTGCTTCATTTCTTACTGCTTTAACATAATATCCAATCTCACCGACTCCATTTTGGAAATGGAGGGCTGGTGGCTGGAAAAGTTGGGTGACTTGTCCCGAATGGCTATTGCTCTCTACTCTTCCAAGTTTATCGATTGGAAAGTTAGTGCCGAATACTGGTACTCGGTGGCCATGAAAACCTTGTATGGTCATGGTAAAATCTACTATCATATGTGCACAGTACAGCAAGATAATCTCGATGCATTGGTCAATATTGGTAAATCCGTGGTATGTCGTGATCCATTCGTCCCCACCCAACATTACCTCAAATTGGTTGTGGAAAATATATGCACGCAGAGAAATATTTTGTCGTTGTTGGAGTTGCCCATCATTGACTTCATCAAGATTCACAAGGTGTTATTAAGTATTTTCAACCGTAACAACGAAACGATTTCCAAGTCGGTAGAAGGAATTCATGACTCCCAGGTTCAGTACGGTATTGATTTGGTTACAAGATACGGCTTGACATTTGGATCTGATTCAAACGGCTACAATTTCTTCACTAGGGAACTCTACACTCCTTCTGGCGTAACCACAATCAATGATCCCCACCACGCATATGATTTGCAACAGCACCAGCAACAACAGCCTTCGGCATCCAATACCATTGAAAAAATGAATTTTTGGCTCAACAAAGGTCCATTATTTGCTATTTCCAATATCAATCATTTGATTGGATTCGGCGACCCCAAGAACCCATTTGCCAAAATGTTCTTATTGCCAGAAGCCTTGAAAGAGCGTAAAGATAAAAAGGACCGCAAACGCAAGTCTAGAACCTCACAATCTAATCTTGACGAACTGAACCCCCAAGGCCACAGCCATTCTTCTTCTATTGGCACAGCCAATGGGGCCGAAACAAGCTCTATACCAGCATCAGATTTGTCAGTCAAAGATTGGTTTTATGGTCTCCAGTTTATCAACAAATCAGTCCTTGAGCTTTCTATCCGTATATTAAACCATTACTTGATTGGTCCCAAGCAAGCATCTACCAGTCATGTCATTGTTTGGTTATATTTCTTAATTGGGTTGGGTGAAGCATCGAACAAATTCCCCAATAGTTCGCCTATGGTCAATTGGTTGTTCAAAAAGCTCTTTCCTTGGGAATCTCTCATCAATTACCTCAATTCATTGCTTCAGTTTGTCAGACATAATCCAAATCTTTCCAAATTGTGCAACAAATATCTTATAAAGCATCCAAACTACTTGGATCATTTCAATAAGAACGAGTTTTTACCTGAAGTGTGGAAGTGTTGGGGTACATTATGGTTCGACCAAATCATTGAGAAAGGTGACTTTACTGATTTGGAATCGGCCGGTGTCAAGAACCCCAACTTGTTCGACTTGCCCATTTGTGGAACTTATCCAATCGTATTGAATAATGACAATAATGCCGGGCATAAAAACCAAATGGAAAGCGACAATGATGAACGTGTGATTAGAATTATTTTGTTGGCCAGAATCGTGGCTGATCAGTACAATTTTGGATTATACCGAGATGAAACTGAATTCAAGTATGACCAGAGTACCTATAATAACAACGATGCATCTATATCTCCAGGGGGTTCTGCTCACTCTCAAAACGACCCTTACATGTATATGGAAGAGTTTTTGTTGAGTGATGGAAGATTCATTCAAAACAACTTCTTACAGCCTATATCCGTTCATAATCTAGGAGACATGAACAATCAAATGGATCCATTGCAAATCGATGAAGAATGGTTTGTCGGGATAAAGAATCATGCAAGAAGAAAAAATGGCAATTACGATGATATGGTCGAAGACGAAGACTACGAAAATGATCTCGATCTTGATATCGACCAGGGCCAAGAGCCCGCTCCGTTTACCGAGACTGAATTTGAAGATGAAGAGGCTGCTTTGGAATCACAGCACCAGCAGTCGCTCCAAACCCACCACATGTACCATCAATTCCGCCACCAGCAAGCACTCGAACAAGCACAACAGTTGACTGGTGGTGAGGCCGGGTTCTACAACGAACATTTTATTAGTGGAAACATCGAAACCTCCATTAAAGGCAATGAAATGGGAGGAGGCGTCAGTTTACAGGGCGATCTTGGTGACAGAATGGATAGTCACATCACCTATATCACTTTGGATACCAATATCTGGCTCAAGCACTGTGGCCGGATTTACAAGTGTGTTAGAAATGGAGTATTCAAAATCCTGATTCCACTCATTGTGTTCCAAGAATTGCGAGCATTAAGAAAGTCGGCCGAAGTCACCATTTCCGATGCAGCTACAAGATCGGTCATAATTGCCAGAGAATTGTACTTGACCAAAGAAATCTTACCATTGAGATATGATGGAACCGTTGCATCCGACATCAATGAAACACTTGAATTCGAAAACAACTCCAATTGGAGAGCATGTGTGGATGAGACCATTTTGAATTCAGTGAATGAACATGATGATATCGGCAAAAAACACATGAAGGGTGCCAACACCGAAATCACTACGTCGTCATCTCGATATATTCTTGACTCTACCGCTGCCAAGATGTTCCGTTACTGTATACTCATTACGGACGATAGAAATATGAGGTTACGAGCAAAGAGTATAGGGTTGACTAGTTTCCAGAGCAAATGGTTATTTGCCCAAGTAGAGAGTATTTTCCCGTACAAATGTTTTGATTAAACCCGACTGGTATTGCATTCGTAGTGACAACGCGTCAACTATTCATAATACATAAAACATACACGCAAAACGTAGAATCTCATAAATACAATAACATAATAATAACATAATAGCACACGGTCTAGAAACTGGAACTCCTATGGTACCACGTGATGACCCGGCCTTGGCCCCCCTGTGGTTGGAAGCCCAGTACGCTTGACGCGGTCCGCACTCGAAAAAACTTTTCCGCCGCCTGCGGAAGCAAATATGCACCTCATTTGGTCAAATTGGGATCGGAAGTGGCAATAGTACTGTAGGAGTGTTTTGACTTTGTTCTGCATATCCCTCGAAGGGGTAAAAGATCACCATGTGCTCATCGATGTGCATCTTTTTTGACGCACCTGATCTCCATGGCCAGTTCGTGGCCATGTTCAAAATATTCTCATAAGTTAGGATCATTTGACAGCCAAATCAGTAAAACTTTTTTTACCTTCAAGCAAGCGACACAAGTCTTTACTAGCCAGTCATTCGTTAAACAGTCACTAAATTGACATTACACTCCTTTAATCCTTACTTACCTTAGTCAATCCTTTACTATGAAGTACTCGTCATACTTAGCACTCTCCTTATTATCCTCCAGACTTGTGTCCGCGGCTCCGGTTCCTGTTGCTACCGATATTGAAACCGTTTGGGTAACTTCAGTTCACACCTACTACCACACTGTTGTTATTGGTGAAGATGGTCTTGAGACTCCACTCGAAGCCACCACGACTTCAGCTTCCTCCACCCAAACTCCAGCTTCAGCTGCCACCACTTCTGAGGCTGCTGCCACCACCCAAACCTCAGAACCAGCAACCACTACCGTTGCAACAACTATCGAAACCACCGCCCAAATAACTGAATCAAGTTACGTTGCTGCATCTTCATCTGCTCCAGAAACCACTGTTGCCCCTGAAACCACCGCTGCTCCTGAAAGCACTTCCCAAGCTGCTGCCTATTCTGTTGCCAAATTCGCTGCTGCAGTTTCCTCTGAAACTACTGAAGCCACCACTTCATCTACTGAAGCCGCTACTACTGAAGCCACCACTTCGTCCGCTCCTGCTACTACTTCGTCTGCTCCTGCTACTACTTCGTCTACTCCTGTTACTACTTCTAGTGCTACTTCTTCCTCCGCTCCTTCTTCATCCCCATCTAGTGAAGTATATTCAGGAGAAGGTACTTACTACAACCCAAGCATGGGTTCATGTGGTGGAGTTAACCTGGATGATGACAAGATTGTCGCCATCTCAAAAGACCGTATCCAACCTTATAATGTTGACAACAACCCAAACAAAAATCCTTTGTGTGGTCGCAAAATTAGAGCCACTTACGAAGGCAAGTCTGTTGATGTGACCGTGGTCGACACTTGTATGGGCTGTAAATACGACGATTTGGATCTTTCCCCAAGTGCCTTTGCCGAAATTGCCGATACGGGATTAGGTAGAATCAACTTGCAATGGTCTTGGTTATGATTAATCTCTCCTTTACCAATTATACCCTGATGAAATTTTTGACTAGAGTCCCTAGTCCTGTTATATTATATTATGAACCTTATGATTCCCAAAAATCTTCCGTTGAAGATCTTTTTTTCAATCCACTTTCCTTCTCTTCCTCTTTTGTCATTATAGATCGGTTTATTGTCTGCTAGAAGCTAGATGATCTACGATCATGGGTTTAGGTTATAATTTATATGCTTTAAATGTAAAACAATTCTCTTTATTACCACAACCGTAGATTTCTCTACTTCATTTTTAAGTATTTAATGCTGCACTGTAAAATCGAAAGTGAGTTTCCTCGAAGCCATTCAAAAAGGACCAATCATTAATTGTGGCATTTTATCCGAAAAAACATATGCGTCAGGCAGGATGAGAATAATATTCTTAATCTGAAATGTTTAGATGTTGGCTGAGTGTTGTTTCAATTTACTAAGTTAATGGACGTCATACTATCCCATTTTTGACCTGATTTCTAGTAATTTGTAGTAATGCGAATATCCACACAAGTTCAAGCTTCAATATCAGTGCAATTCTCGCAGTGCAATTCTCGCAGTGCAATTCTCGCGAGAATCACTCTTGAAATAGGAACTAGCCATTCACGGTAATTGAGGTATTAGAAACACTATTAAAGTGGAGATAATAAATTGGAGATTTTACTAAAAATTGCATTGGTCATTTTTCAAGTCATTGAGTATGCGCCAAATTTTCAGTAGTCAACTTTCGCAGCCATTGCTCTGGATACTTTGGCCCCATTCCGTAGCTCCTCTTTAAGCGCGACTAAATTAGTTGGTGTCATTTCAACACGGTACATACCATGGTATTGAGAAGCACACAAAGGTTTGAGCCGTCACCCGTATTCACCACAAAGAAATCTAGCCCTACAAGACATTCGAAGGATTATCTGGGTTTTTTTACAGAGCTATAGATTACTTACCAAATAGGCTGTGCTAAGGTACTTCTTTCCCTGTACCATTCCTAAGTTATTTGTCTCGAATCTGTCTATAGATCGGAAATGACTTGGCAACGATGATCGCGTAAAACGGTTTCGGCTCATAGAAGGCTAGACCGTTTGACTAGCGGAGATGTAGATTACTTTTGATCTAGAATCATCAAGAGAAATATCCAGGCGCTTAGCTGATAGGCATTTATTTGGGATATATTTTATTACAGTACAGAGTTCGAGAACGTGAGGCTATTTGCGCGCCGTGAAGTTTTGTTTACGTTTATGCCCGTACCTCGCAAATCATTGACGCAACGCGGTCCAAAATAAAAAAGGGGAACAAGGGGCTCCCTGCTAAACGGCAAAAAAAAACAATCTGATTGACGTGAGCGAGTATTGTTTCTAGACTTTAGTTATCGCATTCATAATTTAAACTAGATTTTTGTAGCTAAATAGATCATTATTGCCTTCTACGGAGCTTTAGCCTACTCAGCCCCATATATGTTCTTACTGGACGTTCCAGGCTATGTAGATAGACGGGAATTAGGTTTTAAATATTCTCCGAGAATGCACAGAGAGATTGACTAATTGATCGTCGCGAGACAGAATTTGACGTGCATGAAAAATGAACAGGCTAATCTAAAACGTTGAATTGCTGCGAAACCAAATATCCACTGGAGACAAGAGAAAAGTATAAATATAAGAAGATATGTCGGTAGTCTCTGGTTCTTTTTTGCTTAGCTATCTTAGACTCACAATTCCCAACTAGTACACTCCTTTAAATACTATCGATCCGAGATGAACCCACACTCCTTTATTACCTGTGCCTTATTATTATCGGCAAGCTTCACTGAAGCCATTCCTTTATTCGGTTTCCAAAAATCCGGGGACAATTTGTCCGGTGCGCCAGCTGAGCCGCTATACAAGAGATCTGGTGGCTGGGGTTCCTCTCCTAACGGATGGAACAACAGTAGTCCATTAGGTCCCAACCCCACTCAAAGTGCCGGCAAGAACTCAAGTGGTGGTGAGGTTGGCGTTTCCAGTTACACAACCGTCACTAATGGTACCACCCTCACCGTCGTTTCTACCGTTACTTCTCACTTGGCTTCCGTTGCTACTTCAACTGCCTCGACTACCGATGATGACCAAGTTCGCACTTCGGCTACAAATGGTGGTGCATCTAAGCCGGTTGCAAATTCTGATGTAAAAACTTCCGAATCAATTTCTTCATCTCCTGATACCACAATTACAGTAGACGTCACCATGACGTCTACTAAAGTTTCGAGCAAGGCAACCTTGTCAACTTCGCCAACTTTGTCTTCAATTAGTGCCAATTCCCTGTCAAATTCCAGCGTTATTTCAACTGCTGTTTCTCCGGGATCTAGCACTTTGTACTCCACACCAACATCTTCCTATATGACTCTGGCTGAAGCTTCAACTAATGCTTCGTCTTTGCAATCTTCCTCCTCTATTCAGCCAGAAGCCGCTTCCACTCAAAGTGTTGTGCCTTCTTCTATTGTTAAAAAGGAATCGACCCCTACTCAAGGTGCAGAGACTTCTTCTGAGTCGATGTCTTCTGCTCCTTCTTCATCGGCTACTTTGTCGACTTCCACTTCTGCTGCATCTTCTGCTGCATCTTCAACCCCAACTTCAGGCTCTTTTTCCGGTGAGGCTACTTTCTATACCCCAGGTGTTGGTGCCTGTGGAGGTACCAATACCGAATCCGATCTCATCGTTGCACTTGAGCAATCGCTTTTTGACAAAACTGATGTAGACGGAAACTCAAACAAGAATACGGTTTGTGGCAAAAAGATTAGAGCTACTTACAAAGACAAATCCGTCGATGTTACCGTCGTTGATTCTTGTCCTGGATGTTCAGCAAATGGTTTGGACTTGTCTCCTAAAGCTTTTGAATCTTTGGCTGACAAAGATCTTGGCGTTATTGATGTTCAATGGAAATATTTGGACTAGTTCCAATGATTTTTTCTTTTCTTTTATATTCATAGTTATGCAATAAATTTCGGGTATATGAAAGGTTGTTTGTAAAGGCTGGAATTTAGAAAAGTATCATGATTACTGACTAACTCATTTAATTTAATCCGGCAGAATCGCTGGGCCACATTCACAAAAATTAGAGATTTCGTTTGGCTAGTACTTAAGCACAGCACCAACTAATATTCATCTGGTTTATTTAGTACTTGAGCACATATGGTATTGATATTTATCTTGTTTATTGTTTCCTGCCTTAAGCAGATATAATGTAATGTTTCTGACTAATTGTATGTATAAGAAGAGAAGAAAGCTTTGAAACAAAGCCGAAATAAATAAGTATTACAGTCTATCCAAGACTAATGGGGAAAGTCGATAGAGAGGGGATGCGACCCAGCTCGCAAATGATGAAATAAAATAATGCTTTAATTTGCCAACTAGGTTTTACCAAGAATGCAAATGACGTGTCTAGAATATCCAGTTTAATATTCCTTTATACTTGGAAGTGTTCTTATTCTTTTCGTTTTCATCGTCAGCTTCAAGGCTTGCATAATATTCGTACTCATGTTCTTCCACTTCTTCAATGCCGGTGTACAAATCGGCTTCAGCCAACTTGACGAATTTGGTTCTTTTCAACACCTTCCAGAATATAAACACAGCAATGGCAATGAAGATCATCACGTAACTGAATAAGAAATCATTCACAGACCACATACCAGGCTTGAAAACTTGGTATCCTAAAATACCAATCATGCACCAGATGAAGAAAGTAGCAATATAGATTGAGTATGGCTGGAA
This sequence comes from Suhomyces faveliae, assembly GCA_030585145.1. Taxonomy (NCBI): domain Eukaryota; kingdom Fungi; phylum Ascomycota; class Pichiomycetes; order Serinales; family Debaryomycetaceae; genus Suhomyces; species Suhomyces faveliae. The sequence goes on along the minus strand of JAJMBY010000062.1, from coordinate 2,375 downwards.
CCAAGCTCTATAAGGAAAGTTAGTCCTGTCGATTCCTTGAATTCTGCATGCATGGAAGAAACGAATGTAGATGATACACATGAAACCATAGTTCAACAACTGGGATCCGGTACATAAATTGACCATATAGTTCAAAGCCTTTTCACCAGTAGGACCAAGCTGCATCAATGACAATAATGCGAAACAAAGAGAGACCAAGACACAAAAGATTGGAACACCCTGCTTGTTACACTTCTTAAAGAAACGAGGAATGAACCCCTTTTGAGCCAATCCGTACAAGGCTCTTGATGAGCAATAAGTGTAAGAATTACCAGCTGAAAATGCAGATGTAATGATGACAACATTGATAATATCAGGCAAAGCTTTGATTCCCAAATTTTGCATGGCAACAACGTATGGAGATGAAGCTGCACCTGCTCCACTAAGATTTTCCAAATAACGTGGATCATTGTAGGCAAGTAAGATCGATACAGATAAGGCACCTCCGATATAGAACAAGGCCAATCTGTATAAGACGGTTTTGAAAGCAGTAGGCATGGTTTTTCTAGGGTTAACAGCTTCACCAGCTACCATAGACATGTATTCTGGACCAACCACTGTAAAAGCAGCAGAACCACGCAAACATCCCAAGAAACCTTCGAATTTTCCAATACCACCCTTGGACATATACTCAGCGATGGGACCGCCAGCAGCATGCCAGTGTCTGAAACCAAAAGCATCATGCTGAGGGTTTCCTCCGCACATACTGATCAAGGTGAAGAAAAGCAAACCAATACATAAGATCAATTTGGCAATAGAGAGCCAAAATTCACATTCTCCGAAAATTCTCACTGCAAACAAGTTGATGGCAGCATAAATAGCAATTTGAAGCACCAACGGAATGGCTAGCGAATAATCATCGCGCCAGAAATGAATCATACCATTAACCGCAGTGATTTCGAAAGGAATGTACAAACTCTGCATGAGCCAAAAATTGACTGACGCAGCGCACTCGAACGCTGGATCAACAACCCTACCAGACATAGTAAGGAACGGAGAACTCACTGGTAAAAACGAAACCATTTCACCAACGGCAGTGGTCAATAACAAAATGACAGTAGTCCAAAAAGAGTATGAAAGGAGCAAACCAAGTGGGCCACCTCTGACAAGTCCGGTAGTACCGATGGTAACGAACAATCCTGTACCAATCAGCCCACCAATGGCTATTAATTGAACATGTCTGTTGTACAACTTACGGTGGACGTGCTCGACCTTTTCGGTAGGGGCATCGGGTGATGCACCATCGAGATCAGACGACTCGCGAGATATGGAATTATTCGAAGACTCGATATCCTTGCCTTCATTGGGCTTATATAGTTCAGGCTTCGACATGATTACTTTGTTTCAAAGTCTGGGGAATCAAAATAATTTTAATGATTGCAAAATAGGCGACACAACCTTCTATTTATTCGATGAGGGATCAAAGAAAAATACCAAAAGTGTGGAGAATAATGGGCGGAAATATATACGAAATATTTTGGATCAGAGCAGAAGAGCTAATTCATATACATTTTGTTAATTCTTTGTCTCAGAGGTTTCTAGCGTGGTGGGGATATTTCTTTTCTCGGCGAACATTTTGTGCATTGTAGACGAATTCCGCATACAGTTCAAGAATCCGAAAATATTTTTATATGACGTAATTGACTTGCTAGTGCTAAGAAGAGGGGACCACAAGTGAGACATGCTGAGGGTAGGTCATTAGAGTCAAGACTATACAAGCATACAAAGAACGATGGTAGCGCTTCCATGTTTTTCCTCCCCATTTTTAACAAGATTGTGAACTCTTGTGTGCAATTAACCATAACCATCAGATTGTGCCGTTTCTTTTTTTGCTCCCCATCTCAATGTAACCGTAGACCTAAAGCTCGTTTTTTCTAAAAGTTGCAGACAAACGGTGCGCCGTGACCTGCACACATGGCTTAGTCTAACCCAATGTGGTTAGAATCATATGACCAAAGGTTGCTATGGGTTAGTAGAAATGGTATGTGCGTCTCACGCTGCCCAATCAAATGCTTGGCCTACGTAATTATGAACCCAAGGATCGAAAAAAACCTAGACCTACTTCTAACCTCCTCAATAAAGAATGTAATTACGAGGCTTATGGTAAGAGTTCTTTATCTTTGGTACTTTATTAATTACCTCTTCATTGCACCTGACTTCCTAATTAGTTTAAGTTCTGCGAATTCAGGTACCTTATCACACCAGCAAAAAATTAATTTTTCTGGAGATAGCCGAGCTTTACGCCAGAACAAACCTAAAAAATAAAAGGATCCAAAAAAAGAGCTCCGCGACGGGGAATTGAACCCCGGTCCCCCGCGCGACAAGCGGGGATTCTA
>JAJMBY010000061.1:0-39608 GCA_030585145.1 Suhomyces faveliae | reverse complement strand
ACTGGGGACGTTCTGCGTGTTAAGCAGATGCCATAACCAACTAGACCACGCAACCGATTCTTGTTGGAGATGAAAGCATGTGAGTAGCCATATTATGTATAATTAATCTTTAACCGTCACTAGAAATACATAAAGAGCTATTATTTATGGTATACACCATTTCATTCTATACTCTACGCTAATCAGTTAAGATCTTCAGAATTCGCTCCTCCAATAAGAAGAAAGCCATTATCTTGAGTCTGAGGCAGTGTATAACCATCTCATTACCCAATCAGTATCACTGCTGGCCTCCACCTTCTTTCAAGTCATACTCTTGGACAAGTGGATGTGCATAGATACGCCAAACACTTTATTTTCTGCCTTGAATCTCCAATAATCTTGCATATGCTTCTGGCAATGGTTAATTTTTATTTGCAGTCGCGCAAAAATAAATGATCCAAAAGTCTTTTGGAACCTCTCAGACTTGCTTAGCTTCACTCCAATCTAGACATGGTAGCAGAACCTGTTCAGGCCACTTTGCTGACACTAAACTACTATTTCAACCAAGCCTCTGATATCATTCTGGCTCAAAATGAAAAACTCAATTCTGCAGACCTCCTTGGAACTCTCCGTCAATACAATCCCTTCTCACTGCACCATGTGAAACACTCTCCACACCCACATGCCTCGGGATATCAAAGAGTATGGCTGAGTGTGACGAGAAATATCAACCGCAATAAACGGACTTATGCCACTGTCCTTAGCATAGGTCTTGGTGCCACCACCTACTTGTACTTGCACAATTACGTAACCCTGGGATTGGGAGGCAAAACGAAAGAAGTGTCTAGACCCAAAAGAAGGGCACCAAAGTTGGCTAATGGTGCCAGAAGAGACGTGGTGTTGGTGATCGGGTCTCCAACTGTTCCTTTAACCCGATTGATTGCGTTGGATCTCGAGAAAAGAGGCCTCATAGTGTACCTTACTATCTTGGATGAGAAGGATTTCAAGTTCATCGAGTCGAACCCCATAACCGACGACATAAACTACTTGAATTTGTACCATACGCAAAATTTGGAGTCGCAATTGGCCAAATTCCAGCACTTTTTGGAGTTGCCTGTAGTGCCCTTCCAGGGCGCAAACCACCACAACTTGAGATTGGTGAGTGTAATATTCACACCAAGTCTTTACTTTCCGATTGGGCCCATCGAGAACATAGCTATCAACACGTGGATCAAATTAAACGACCGGTTCTTGATATACCTCAAATTGTTCTCGTCAGGACTAATTGACTTGATCAGAAACCAAGGCTCGAAAACAATTGTAATTAACCCCAACATCATAAGCTCGCTCAAAACTCCATACCATGCACCTGAAGTATTGTACCAGAACAATATGAACAACTTGTTCACGTTGCTTTCCCGAGAAGTAGCACCCCAAGGAATATCGGTTACACAGGTCAAATTGGGTAACCTTCATATCTCTACCCAAAGTGGGTCCAGTGAGTCCAAAATCACCAATATAGTCAACTCAGAAGTCAGAAGCTGGGACTCCAAGATCAAAGACCTCTACGGTAAGCACTTCAGCAGCTCTCAATTCAGATCCAACCCAATCAAATCCGGAGGAAGAGGTACAAGTTTACGAGAATTGTACCATATTTTATTCGATTTGAGTTACGGAAAGGGTAAAAACCCGGGCGTTGTCTACTGTGGAGTGGGTGCTAGATCGTATGATTTGATTGCAAAGATATTGCCCCAGCTGTGGATCACCTGTTTTTTATAGAGAATAAATGGCCATAGACACCAACAGATGTACATTAGACCGAACAAGAATCTCTGCCTGTAAGTTTCCACTTTTTGATCGGCTATGTGCGGTTCTTTAGCAGCCAATCGATATTAGGGAACATAAAATAATATTATTGGAATAATAAGATACATAACAGTAGAAATAGAGTGTTTGAAAGATTCCATTTGGGAATTTTTGAGTATCTTGCATAGCACTACAGTTTCATTCGTTAGTAATATAAGTTTTTTTTGAGAACTTGCAAAATTGGTCAAAAATTAATTCTAGTAAGCATAGCTCCAATTCCTGGATTTGGCCATAAATAACTGTACTTATACGCGAATAGACATAGTGTTACTCATTTATATTTTATTTCTAATCTTATTCCTAGTTTACTTCTGGCCCCATTCCTATCATCTTTGGTCTATCTGGAGCCCTAATTGGTTTTGTGGCTGGTTAGCACACGCCAGCTTTTCATATAAAGCAGCGCAGAGAAGACAAAATTTTCACATCTTTACGTTCATGGCCAAAGATTAGTTGTCGAAGCTTACATAAAGATTATACAATCAGTTAATGCTTTGGGGAAAGTCTCCGGCCATCTATGCGGAAACGTAATGAATTGAATCAAATCATTTGAACGCTCCGAATATCAACAGTCTTGGGTCTTGGGTGTAACCCAAGTCCATTGGGGTTTTGGTGGCCAAGATTTTGGTTCTTATTTTTTAGACATCCAGGCTAATTCGTTAGAATCTTGTCTTCTCTGTGAAGCTCTGGCCAACTTGTCTATTTTTGAAGAATTAAAGCACTTGGTGACTGCCAATGGACCTTTGGGCTCAATGAATGTTTGACAATTTGGGGTGCTTCATGGTCCCAGTTTGGTATATTCCACTACTGGTGTTTAGTTTTATTACTTTGTCGGCAATGGGGTTTTGGATCCTAAACGATAGATATAACTAATGACCACGCGAGTGGTTAACCCAATGGAGCTTATTCTTGGTCCATGAACGTCTTTTTTCTTAAAAGCCGGGGCTGGTCAGGAATCGATTTCTGTGAGACGCAGCTTTTATAGTCAAATATATCCGGCTTTACTTGTCTCAACCTTAGGAGAGGTTGAGTATCTTTTAGATTTGGAATTATGTTAACATGATGAAACATCCAAGCAAACATAGAGTCAAGCTCTGATTATTTGATTTCACTGTCTGGAAAAATGGCAGGTTTTCGAATTAGGACGAGAGTTGCAATATTTCTGAAACATAATTCCAATTTTAAAAGGTACCAAGTAATGTAATAAATAATTTGTGATAAAGTGAATATTATAAATAATTTGTATTCAAAGTGAATATAATAAATAATTTGTGATACTCAAAGTGAATATAATATAATTTGTGGTATTCAAAGTGAAAATGCTAAAAATAATTTGTGCGAATTCTTAAAGTGTAAGTGCTGCTAAATATTATTTTCGCGGCCGCATAAATTCTAACTAAATTTCGATCACCAATTGTATAATTTTCTTCACTACGTATACTAAGTATTGACTTGGAGAGAATAAACGGATGTGTAATGGTATAAGACGATGGATAATTCGTATTAGACCACCCGCTAACTAATCTGATACCTCGCCAATTACCTATACCATCGCCAACTACTCTCTACTTTCTCTCTACTCTCGCCAACTACTCTCTACCTCTTCAGTTAATATAATAGAAGTAGACTTGTTCTGGTGCGCGAATATTTCAAGCCGGTCACATTGTTAGAAACATATGACCAATAGGAAGGCAGTTCAAGGTGTATATTTAGGTGGCCTCGATACAACCCAGTGAACAAATCGTAGCCGTGCAAAGCCAACCACATCTGACATAAAGAACACAAAGACGTGTTGCAAAAGTAAGTGATGTGTACTGTAAACTAGCTAGAGTGATGTCAAAAAAAATAAGTGTAGAAGTAGAATAGTAGAGCCTTATTGGTCCATCTGGGTGCCTTCATTAGAGTTTTACAGAAAAATTGTTAATTTTGGCCGATATGAGGCCAGTAATGTGGCCCGATCTTGCGCGCCTCGATACACCGTTACACAACAAATCAGTTATCGATCCATGCCGTGCTACATCAACCACAAAAGAGGATTCGTGAACCGAGGATTATGCTAGACGCGTTGATAAGCAAAGTGACGTGGGATATTTCCACCAATAAGAATAGATGGCCACCTCAAAAATTTCATGTTTTCACTCCTCAGCAAAGATAACGAGCTTGACTCACTCCTTTTTTCGCTCCCTCCCTTCTATTCCCACCAATAGGACACCGCTTGGACCCCGTCTCACCCCTCAAGGGCTCGCATATGACTCAGGCGTCTCGGTTATAATCTTATATGATCTAATGAGGGTAATCTTTTTTCCTTTTGTCTTTGTGCTCTTTTACTTATCTCAACTTTTCAAAGCCACGTCTGGTCTGTGTACTCAATTATAAAAGTTAGCCAGTTGTTCGTTGGAATTCAGGTCCCCACTTTATAATGGAAGGGTACAGCCTGGCGCTATTGGCGTTTTTGAATCCGCTCTCTTTGCTCCATGAGGTTGACCAGCCTCACGCAGCCCTCTTTGAGCCCCTTTTTGAGGCATCGCTAGGTCCACAATCCTATGCTATACACTCGTTGAACGGTTCAGTTCCAATCAATCCTCCTTGGAACCAGCCGTTGTATTCGCCATTTCAAAACGCGTTCAACCCGGCATTTATCGACGCTCTTTACACATCGGTTATTGGCGCCATCGGGGTGTTTGCAGCCTTCCAGTTGGCTCAATTATTGAAAAGAGCAAAACCGCTTCTTCAGAAGAAACAGACCAATGCTTACTACTTTAAACTATTCCTTCACAGCTTGCAAATCGTTGGTTTCTACACGTTATACGTCTGGTGTGACGACCAGCAGTCTTCAGCCCTTGCCCATTTTCTTACGCTAGTGGTTTTGTTTGCAGTTCAAGTCCGCGAGACGAGACTGGTATCACACGCGTCGGCTTCGCCATTGCTTTACTGGCCTATCTCCTTCCTTCAGTTGTCGGTGGTAATCATTCAAAATAGCTTGTCTTCGCACAAAATATGGCCGGTGGCAAAAAACGGCAACGACGTTTCTGCAATTCTTGTTCTTCAAACTGTTCTTTTGGCCAATGCATTGGCAAACTTTGTTTTGGAAGGCTGGTTCTATCAGCCGGCTTTCGAGACAGACCCGGACGCAGACCCTGTCGTGGAAGGTCTTCAAATGGATATCTATCAATACATCACCTTCTCGTGGATCACTCCTTTGGTCCGTCAAATCTACGACACTGGTGACGTGGTGACCGAAGACTTGCCTTTGATTGCGTACGATCTCAGCTGTGACCAGACGTTTGCCAAAATCTCCAAACAATGGGACTACCAGTGCAGCAAGAGCAACACCAAAAAGGCGCACTTCAAGCCTTCCAGACTCAGGTTCTGGGGCCCCAAAAAGGCTCTGGACATCAAACCATCGCTTTTGCTTGCCATTACGTTTTCGTTTATCGGATTCACCATCCTCTCGTGTTTCTTTGAATTGTTGGATATCGCCACCAGTTATTCCCAACCGTACTTGTTGAAAAAACTCATTGAGTTCTTCACGGTGTTTATTGATGCAAAGGGAACCGATTACGGCCCTCCAATCATCCAAGGGTTCATTATCGCCGTGGCGATGTTTGTGTTGAGTATCTCGAGATCCATTTTCCTCAACCAAATGTACATTTTCATGTTCAAGTTCATCTATATGGTGGAAACCTCCATGTCTACTTTGATTTACCGCAAAGCTCTAAGATTGTCTCCTCAATCCAGAAAATCAAAGCCGACCGGAGAAATCATCAACCACATCACCATGGATATTTCTACCATCAAGTGGTTCGCCCAGAGTTTCCAGGACTATTTTGGTGCTCCCATCAGACTTTTCTTGTGTCTTTATTCATTATTCAAGTTACTTGGTCTTGCTACCGTGGGGGGTTTGGTCGTGGGTGCTATGATGATTCCGGGCGCAGTCTATGTTAACTCCACTATCTATCCCTTGTACATGCAAATGATGAAGTACAAGGACGAAAGAACTAGTTACATCAGTGAAATCTTGATGTCCATTAAAAGTATCAAGTTGTACAGTTGGGAAAAACCCATCATGGCCAACTTGAACGCGATTAGAAACGACAAGGAGTTGGATTTGAACAGAAGAATCGGTGTCTTCAACGCCTTCCTGACCTTTCTCTGGACATGTATCCCATTCTTTGTTAGTTGTGCCACCTACACCACGTTTGTGATCATCTATGATGCTCCTTTGACTCCTCAAATCGTCTTCCCTGCCTTGGTCTATTTCGACATGTTGAGTGAAACCGTCATGCAGGTTCCTGGCTTGATCAGTTCAAGTATCGAAGCATTTGCTTCGTTGGGCAGAGTCAGGGACTACTTGTTGTTGGATGAATTGGATTCGGACGATTCGGGCTTTTTCCACAAAAGCGACGAGCCTGTTTCTGCTGGCGAAGCTGCTATTTTGGTGCAGAACGCTACTTTCTTGTGGTCCGCCCACGAGCTGGAAAAGACTGAGTTTAAGGACGAAGAAGAGCAACTTGAACAGACACAATCGCCTGAGCCTAGCGCCAATAAGAATATTGCTCTTTCTGATGTGAACTTTGTTGCCAAATCAGGTGAATTGACCTGTGTGGTTGGAAAAGTCGGCAGTGGTAAAACCACGTTGCTTCGTTCAATTTTGGGAGAAATCCCATTAAAATCCCACCACTTTACCGATGAAGATTCTACCAATCCAAACATCACCATCAATGGTAAAATCGCATACTGTCCGCAATCCCCTTGGATATTGAATGCGACTGTCAAGGAAAATATCTTGTTTGGCCATAAATACGACCGTGACTTTTATCACAAGACAGTGGATGCTTGTGAATTGATTTCCGACTTCAAAACGTTGCCTGACGGTGACCAAAGTGTGGTTGGAGAAAAGGGAATTTCTCTTTCTGGAGGTCAAAAGGCACGTATCTCATTGGCAAGAGCAGTTTACGCCAGATCCGATATCTACTTGTTCGACGATATTTTGTCTGCTGTCGATCCGCATGTTGGAAAGAACATTATCAGAAAAGTATTGGCTAAAGGTGGTATCATTGGGTCGAGATCCAAGGTTTTGGCCACCAACTCTGTCCAAGTGTTGCACCAGGCTGACCAGATCTTTTTGTTAAAGAGTGGTTCAATCACTGAGAGAGGTACTTATGATGAGATTATGGAAAGAAAGTCCGATCTTGCCAACTTGATTGAAGAGTTTGGTCGTGGTAAAAAAGAAGAAGTAGAAACACCTGTTGAAGTGGAATCACCACCAGTTGAAAATGTCGAGGGTGTGGAAGAACCGGTTGTGGACCTCACTACTTCCAATGTTGCTGTAGGAGCTACTGAAGCTATTGGCAAATCACTTCGTCGTGCTTCTGTAGTATCGTATACTCACGACTACTCCAATGACCAGGATGGTGATGGTACTGCTATCAGAAAAACAGGCAAGAATGATGAGTTTTCCGCTAAAGGTGGAGTCAAGTTTTCAACTATCTATGAATACTGTAAGGCTTGTAACATCAAGTTGGCCCTTCTTTACGTCGTGATGACCATGGTGATTTCATTATTCGCAGTGGCTCAAAAGATGTTATTGACTTACTGGACCGAAAACAATGCCTTAATTGGTTACACCGAAAACCCTGTCATTTATTTGACCATCTATACTTGTTTGGGAGTTGTAAGTGGTGCCTTCACTTTGGTATCAGCCTATTTCCTTTGGTCCTTCTGTATCATCAAGGGATCCAAATACTTCCACGAAAAGATGGCTAATTCAGTGCTTCGGTCACCAATGCTTTACTTTGAAACCACTCCAATTGGCAGAATTTTGAACAGATTTACTGATGATATTGGTACTATTGATATGCAATTTCCTTGGATGTTGATTTACCTTTTGTCCACAATCTTAAATGGTATTATTTCTTTGGGAGTTTTGGTTGTCAAATTGCCCGTCATCATCTTTTTGATTATAGTGTTGATGTTCCTTTACAACTACTTTAGATCGCGTTTCATTCCAGCTTCAAGAGAGTTGAAGAGATTGCTGAAAACGGCAAAGTCGCCGGTATTGGCAACCATTCAAGAGTCGGTAAATGGTGTTGACACCATCAAGGCGTTTGACCAAAAGGGCCGTTTTGTTTACAAAACCAAGGACCTTATCGACAAGTATATTTTGATCCAAATCGTCCTTCAAGCTTGTAACAGATGGCTCAGTCTTCGATTACAAACCATCTCCTCTACCATCTTATTGTGTACCACGTTATTGGCAACATCAACATTGTTGACATCGAATCCAATTCAGCCAGGTATGTTGGGTTTCATCATGAGTTTTGCCATTGGTATTACTAGTATCTTGACCTTGATAGTCAGACTTTGGTCAGAAGTTGAAACTCAATCGGTTGCGCTAGAAAGAATTATGGAATACTGTAACTTGACCCCTGAAGCTGAAATGATTGTGGAATCAAACCGTCCTCCTAAAAATTGGCCAGTGGAAGGAACTATTACCTTCAAGAACTATTCCACCAGATACAAGGAGAATTTGGATCCTGTTCTTAGAGGTATCACGGCAACCATCAAAGACAAAGAAAAGATTGGTATAGTCGGTAGAACCGGTGCCGGTAAATCATCCTTGACATTGGCATTGTTCAGAATCATCGAAGGTATTCAAGGGCACATTGAAATAGATGGAGTAGATACCAGCAAAATCGGGTTATTTGACTTGAGACACAACCTCAATATCATCCCACAAGAGTCTCACACCATCAAGGGATCAGTAAGAGACAACTTGGATCCTTTCAAGCAATACTCGGACGAAAGATTATGGAAGGTGTTGGAGCTTTCACACTTAAAGACACACGTAGAGTCCATGGAAACCAAACCAACAGAAACTCAAATCAAAGAGAGTAAGAACCCTGACGAGTTGAAGACCAAGGTTGGATTGGAGGCCGAGTTGGATGAAGCCGGAACTAATTTATCGGCCGGTCAAAGACAATTGATGAGTCTTGCCAGAGCCTTGTTGAATGACCGGACCAAGATATTGGTTTTGGACGAAGCCACCTCTTCGGTGGACGTTGAAACCGACAAGATTATTCAAGATACCATCAGATCAGAGTTCAAAGACAAAACCATCTTGACCATTGCTCACAGATTGGAGACTATCATGGATAGTGACCGAGTCATGGTGCTAGACAAGGGACAAATCGAAGAGTTTGATTCGCCTGAGAATTTGTTGAAGAACACCGAGGGAATTTTCTACCATCTTTGTAAAGAAGGTGGCCATGTGGAAAATTAGAAGTGTCGAATCTCAAGAAAAAACTATAATAATATAAATATATGATTGAATTTAAATATTGCCTTAAACACAAATGAAAAGAACTATATAAATATAAATGATTGAATTTAGATAGAGCCAAATGTTAGCAGGCTTAACTCGCCATCACTGACGTAGTTAATGGCTTTAAAAATTACCGTGATGCGGGTTAAAAGTTCAATATTGAGGATGATCGGACTAGATACCAAAAATTAATTTATGGCTATTCTATTACCTTGTCTACTTTGATATAAATTTAATGGAATTGTCAAGTCGATGTTTTCTTGTAATGTTACTATGAATGATATCTAATCTCAGTTAAATTTGGCTGCGAAATAATCAAAAAAGTTGAAGAACATATATAATTTCCATCAGTATTACTCTTATTTATATCGACTATACCCCTCAGAGTCACTGTTTAACGTCTTAACTACAGTTACGAGCGATAAATGAACGGGGATGCAAGAGGTGTACAAGTATATTGGAAACAAGATGACTGAGAAGGGTAACTTCTCTCGCTAGCGCTCTTTCAGTTACGTTCTTTACTTGTTAGTTGTAAGTTGCATAACAACACTATATAATACAAACGGTGGGTCAGAATACTCCAAAGCACCAGAAACTATAAATATTATGATGAATAAATTATTCGACATTCCAATTGCTGGTCAAATCACCCGAGCTTCCATTGCCCAGTAACTCCATGGTATATAGTAAAAGAGTAGTAGCCATATTGACCCAGTTCCAGAATTCCCAAGGATGGACGGTGATATTGAACGATTGGTTAGAGGGAATGATGTTGTTCCAGAAGGCCCATATGTTCATTTCAGTGCCCAATTCTCCGTTGTACAGCATCATTAAATGGGTATAGACCGCAATAATAAGACACGGCGAGTATGCATATATCAACTGTATTATAGCTGAAGGAGGTTGGTGGTGTGGAGGTCTGAGGGAGAATTTTTTGGGCGGTTGGGACTCTGGCTCTTTTATGTCGACGGGTTCTTTTAAGTCCATGGGCTCTTTCAAGTCCAACTCCTCGATTGTTGAGGCCTGGCGAGAACGGGTGAGTGAAGGCGGAGTTCTGGGTGGAGAAAGGCCAGGGTACGATGAGCTATGGTATAACGAGGGAATAATCTTGGTGGCAGCATAAAAAACTCCGATTCTGTAAGCCAAATTCAAAAGAATGGGCAAGGTAAGTTTGTGAATTGCCATTATCAAAAACTCCCATATGGTATTGAAGGAGCCCGGCAAATTGGACGCTAAAAACGGCACTACCACCAGAATTGGATTGAGGATCTGGGGAGGCAACTTTGGTATTTCGTTTTTCAAATTGTATGTTGCCAGTGTGAACAAGACGGTGAGCGACTTGGTGGCGTCTTCACTGAGAATAGGAAACGTTTCGTAGATACATCTGACGATGTAGGCAAACAAAAGGGACGATTCGATGATTGAGCCCTTTGCCGAGACGATACCGTACAACCCCAAGCCACCAGTCAATGTCAAGAGCGACCCAAGAAGCGAAGCACTGACAATATCAATGGTGAAAGGAAACACATAGATACGGTACAAGAACGAAATCGAAGCCGTGATGATGCATCCACTTGCAATAAGAGACACAATCAACCAGCTATCGGACTTGTGCAAGGTCAACCAGTCAATGGTCTGGCCAATAGCCTGAATAAGAAGAAGCGAGCAAAAGCCCTCGAGAATGGTGAATATCGAGGTAGAATTGACGAGGAAAAAACGCCATATTTCAATGGGAGTGAAGTCGCTAGACAGCGACAGATTCCCACTGTAGTACGACAAAAACAACGTCAATATACTAGGAATAAACAAGTGCTGTAAGTAATACAACAACGAGATCCAGCGGAAGTAGCGTGACCTTCTTGTGACCAAGCGGACGGTCATGAGCAGAAAGTATAGCACTAATGTAGTCAAGGAGTATGCGAGGCCACAATCAACACCACCCACATCGAAAGCCAACGGAATAGTCAAGATAATCAAAATAAGGTAGATGGTGGAGAACACGCCACGGAAAAGCCGTACCACACGGTAAGGAATGACGGGCATTATATGATCATGAATTGCAGCTACTCAATAACTTATAGAATTGAATAGAATCAGTATCACCAGGAGTATGAGGTGAGGGATGGGGATAGGTCAAGGATAGGTCAAGGGTGAGGTAGCACCAGCAGTGTCAGCAGGCTGGTGGTGTCGGAAAGGGGGCGTGTGTGACAAGGATAGCCCAATAAGCACTCTGTACTATACGATTAGTCAACCTAGTCAACCAACACTGTATGATGGTTGTGGTCACTAGTGATGATAGTGAGTTGATAGGTGGCTCGCTGGAGGATGGGAAAATTTGTGGCTGATCACGAGGAGGATGGATTAGCGAGGATTAGCGAGAGCACGGGAGCGTCGCGGCAGCGGCGGTCCCGAGGAGAGATGGGGAGAGGGAGAGAGGGAGAGAAGGAGAGAAGGGAGAGAAGGGGAGAAAGGAGAGAAAAAAGAGAAAAGAGTAGAATAGGAGGTGGTATATATGTTGATACCAGCTTGATATAGAGGATCGTCTTGGTTGTATGGGTTGGCATTAGTCATTGTTTGATATAGGTTGAGGGTAATATACCAGTACTGAGAACGGGAGTAGCAGGTGACTGCGCACGTGACGCTGATCAACTTTTCAGAAAGCGATGCGAGGTGCGATGAGTAGAGAGTAGACGTAAGCATGGCTAGGCAGCAGAAAAGGAGTAGAGTGATACGTGACAAGTCCGACAGGGACCCTCAAGAGGATGTGAAGCGGGCAAGGCAAAAGAATGGTCGTCAGCAGATGCGTACTGTGACGAGAACCACCCGTAGAAAGCACCAGGACGAGGCCGATGAGGTCGAGGAAAATGACGACGGAGAGAGTGAACCGGAAGAAGTAGAAGAAAAAGAAGAAGAGGAAGATGAGGAAACACCTCAAGCCTACAATGCATTGCTCACTCTTTTGAAATCAGACCACAAATCCCCAAAAACAAAGACAAAGACACCAAAGGCCAATGAGACCATGAAGGTTGAAGAAGACGGAGAAGAAGAAAGTGACGAGGAAAAAATCGCAGGAGCAAATATAGAGGACGAAGAGGAAGAGGAGGAAGAAGAGGGAGACGAAGAAGACGAATCCCCCTCGTCACTCCACAACAATCCATTCGACGTGCACTTCAATCTTATTCTGGAGTCATATCTCGATGCGCAGGAGAAATTGGTCCTCAAAGACAAAGGCAAATGGACCATAGCTTCCAAAGAACCTATAGATCTGAACTATACTGCCATAACCACGAAACCACCAGGCGAATCCATCAGTACCCCCACCAGCACCGTCAGCAAAATGACTGATTTCAAACTCAAAAACAGGCTTGTGGAAGCATGGGATAGACACTTTCCTGCAGCCACAAGCTTACTGACCGTCGATGCCAAGCTTGGCCAGTCGATGTTCGGATACCAGGATATCAATTATCCGTACGGACTGTACAAAAACGACCTGTACCGTAAGTTGTACGTTTTGCATGCGCTCAATCATATATTCACCACCAGAGACAGAATCATCAAGAACTCGGCCAAATTGCACGCTTTCAAGGAGTCGGGCACCGGGGACGAGCCCGAATTGAGAGACCAGGGCTTCACCAGACCCAAAGTGCTCGTTTTGTTGCCCACTCGCAATGCCTGTAACGAAGTGGTCGAGCTTCTTATCAAGCTTTCCGGAAGCGAGCAGCAAGAAAATAGAAAAAAATTCACCAAACAGTTTTTTTCCGCCGAACTTCCGCCTGGAAACAAGCCCGATGACTTCAAAGACCAGTTCCGAGGTAACAACAACGATTTCTTTTGCATTGGGCTCAAGTTCACCAGAAAGGCATTGAAGTTGTACTCGTCATTCTACTCTTCCGATATCATTCTCGCATCGCCCATTGGGCTCTCGATGATCTTGGAAAGTCCAGACAAGCGTAAGAGACAGTACGATTTCTTGAGTTCCATCGAGATTTTGGTGGTGGACCGCGCCAACCAGATCGAGATGCAAAACTGGGACCATGTTTCTACAGTGCTCAAGTATGTGAATAAAATCCCCAAGGAGTTCCACGATGCCGACTTCTCGAGGATCCGTATGTGGTGTATCAACGACCAGAGCAGGTTGTTGAGACAAAACTTGGTGTTTAGCGAGTACTCCACGCCCAACATCAACAATTTGATCAGTTCCAAGTCGCACAATTTGGCAGGAAAGGTGCGCATCAAACCAGTAATTTCGTCTTCTTCGTGTATCATGAACTCCATAGGGGTGAAGATCAAGCAGATCTTCCAGCGTTTCGACACCGAGCTGGTGGTGCTGGACCCTGAAATGAGGTTCAAGTACTTCATCAACTCGACCTTGCCGTCGTTGATGAAATCGACATCGTACACCGACGGAATAATGATCTACATTCCGTCCTACTACGACTACTTGCGCGTCAAGCACCACATGAAAACCAACACCAAGTTTTTGTTTGGTTCGTTGGACGAGTACTCGTCGCAGTCCAAGTTGGACCGCGTGAGAAGACAGTTTGTGGAGGGAAAAATTAAAGTGTTGTTGTACACCGAAAGATTGCACTACTTTAGACGGTTCGAGATCATGGGAGTCAAGACGTTGTTGATGTACGGGTTGCCAACCAATCCTTTGTTCTACAAGGAGTTGGTCAGAATGGTGGCCCGTTCGGTGTTCAAGGAGGAGGCCGACTTGGACCTCACTTTTGTCAAGGTGCTTTACAGTAAGCTTGACGCAGTGGCGTTGGAGCGCGTGGTGGGTGCCGAGAGAAGTGGTGTTTTGTGCAACTCCGTGAATGAAGTGTATGAATTTAGATAGAAAAGATTAGATAGAAAATACATCGATTCAGATTGATAAAAAAATCGACCTATTTAAATAGAAAATATATTGATCGATTTAGATATAAGAATTGATTGATTTAGATTGATCGGTCAACAATCGGTATGGAATTAGCAATATCACTATTATAGAATCGTTTATTACTTGTTACCACTTTTATTTGGCAAGTTGGTTAGTTTGGTATTTCTGTTTTTTTTGATGATGTTCTTGTCCTGTTGGATATTGAAGCTCTTTTCGCTACTTGAAACGCGGTTACGCTCCGAAAATGTGGGCTGTGATGAGGTTGTTTCACGGTTGTAGCAATTGGATGCGTAGTACCACTGGTCCTACAGAGCTTATTAGTTATTTTGTTTATTGCTAAAAATAATAGTGACACATACTTCCATGAGGAGCGGTAATTTGTATTAAATGAAATATTTTAATGACCTGGAAGTGGGGAATTAATATTGATTAATATTATTGTGCTTATGCCTGCGTATGACGTTACGTAGCTAGATCCTGGCCCCTCTACTGTCAAACTATCATGCTACCTTAGGTGATCTTATAAGTGTAGTGAGTATTTTTATGAGCTCAATACATTGAACGCCATGATAAAACATCCGATAGCAACATATGGACTCAATCTTTCACCCACTCTGGCAAACTTCCAGAACACCCCCAAGGCCCCTGTCTTTCTGTTGTCCAAGATGGCTGGTGTGGTCGAGTGCACATATGTACAGGTGCAAATGAGCAAGAGAATCACCTGTAGCAACGATTGGAAATTAAAAAGCGCCGACTGCCATGTTAGTAACGAGTTTCATTAGATTCGTGTGCCACGTACCATTCTAGTGAAGAGATGTGGTGTATCGTGTGGTTGATTTGTTGATCAGTCAGGGCCGCGTCACGTGCGGACGTCCCGATTGCGAACACAGGTCGACAATTTACAAGACAATCTGGCGACGCTGGAGGGAACTGGCATGTGCTCGATGTCTCGGAGGGGTAGAGACCAGAATAAAAAGGAAAGAGGAGACGTCGAGTGAAAAGAACCGAAAAGTGGAAAAACTCGAAAAGAGTAGACAAGAAACAATCAAGAAAATACCAATTTCCAACATGAAAAATAGCTAAATAGAAAATGTCAGGCAAACCGTATTTCCGTAGATACTCTAAATTGTTCTATCCGCCGAGCCTGGGATGATCTGTCGAACAAATGACCAGATCGGGAAACAATAGTGCAAACTTTAAATGTCATGGGTGTGCACTCCCCGCTTACTAACAGTTGATTTATCATCACAACCGCCTTTTACTCCTGACATCCCCTCAAGTGCCTCATTGGCCCTGGGATCATAATAAAAAATAAGCTCCAACCTTAAAAAATACAATAAGGTCCAGCCTCTAAGCTACCGTTGGCTATACGTCATAGGTTATAACAACGGTTTCGCACAACCGTTAGATACCATATCCTGGGGTATATATATATGCGATCGCTCTTTATTTTTACCCTCGCTACAGTATCTAATGACTCGACAATATACTATTCAGGATAACAAAACGTTGTCGAAAAATAGCCAGCCCATCCAAATCATCTTGTTTAAAACCGGCGAGAACCCGGTGTGTGATTTGGGATTGCCTCCGGTACGCTCGGTGGAAGATATCGATGTTCTTTCTCGCGATCAATTGAAACGGTACTTGAACGGATATCAGTTGCCATATACCGAGAAGCTTGCCAATACGAGAATGAAGGAAAAACTCAAGCATGCTTTGGGATTGGTGGGTACTTACGACAACATTTTCATTTTCCAGGAATAACTGGTCGCCAACTAGTTACCGTCCACCTCGTTACAAAATATATGAGCCGGCCTCCGGTTGCGGACCAAATACTGCAGACAATACGACTTTGTCAGCATCCTATACGTCAGCATACTGTCACCAGCACGGGTTCGGTATGGTTACATTCCGAAGTTCGTGTTATCAGCATTCTTTTAGTGCTATCAGCATTATCTATATTTATTAGTGTTATCTCGGTATTGTTATCTTCAGTGTGGATGATCTGGTTCTGTGCCCTCGTTTGGCTGCTAATTTCTTCTTGGCGCGACACTGATTATGCCACAGCCCACCTACAAGGACCACATCTATATCACCACACTGCTGCGACCCGCCTTAGTACATATCGTCTACTTAAAATTATCTAGCTCCAATCATAAACTAATCACACTCTATCCCCATACTACGTAGCGTCGGGCTCACGGTGCACTTACATATGACGCGCGTCACGTGACGCAAATCCACTCCAGAATGCCCAACTCATGTATGTATGCTTCTCCGTACGCTACCGGCTACTATTGTCGAGTAAATGAGCGAATATGAAGAGTTTCCGTTTGAAATGGACGAGGATTCGGCTATAGTGCCGAATGACGATCCAAGTCTTGCGATGATTCATGATCTAACCCGTATTGAGACCGATATAAATCCCCACTACGAACAGCCAGACGCTTCCATATATACCGACGACAGGATAATACGATCCAGGTTGGATCAACTCAAAATGAACGAAACTGCCAGTGATATAACTGACAGTATAGATACCGAAGATAATTCCACCAAAAAGTACGATGAAGATATAGATGACAATCTAGACGTGGGCCTTCAAAAAAGATTGAACGAAGAATATGCTGCGAATCATGGTTTTGAAATCCCCAACCAACCTTTGACACCACCCGAAAACTTTGCCCCTGTAGTAAATCGGATTTACCGCTCATCGTTCCCACAACCCAACAACTTTAGTTTTCTCAAGAAATTGAAATTGAAGTCGGTCTTTTGCTTGATTCCGGAAGAGTATCCCGAACTTCAAGCCGAGTTTCTCCAGCATGAAAACATCAAATTATTCCAGTTGGGAATGTCGGGCAACAAAGAACCGTTTGTTAAAATCAGCTCGGAATTGGTAACACAAGCAATCAAAACCATCATCGATCCGGCCAACCAACCCATATTAATTCATTGTAACAGAGGCAAGCATAGAACAGGATGTTTGGTGGGTGTGCTACGGAGAATACAGAAATGGTCTTTGACAATCATATTCGATGAGTACCGTAAGTTTGCTGCGCCCAAAGAAAGGCCGATGGACCAGCAATTCATCGAGTTGTATGATGAACGAGAACTTATAGAGTATGCCGAAAAGAATAACTTTCTTCCCCTTACATGGGATTAGAGGTATGGAACCAGCCATGCAAATTCAGAAACGACTTAAATACATAAACTTATGTATATAAACGTATAAATACAAGGATAACATTATTGTATGGTTTATTCATGTATATTTTCCTGGCTATTTTCTACATTATCGTTACATTTTCTCGTTTTTCTAGGCCACTATTTCGCACGCTATTTCTCACTAACATTCTGGGCCTCACTATTTCGCGCGCTGTTTCTCGCCAATAGTTTTCTCCACCTTCACTATTCGCTTGCTAGCGCTCGCTCAATTTGGCCAGAAAAATCTCTTTCCATAAATTCCAGCGTTACCCAATGCCAATAAACCAATACCAAAAGGACTGACTTTTCCTCTTAACAAACTTTTGATTCCAGAACCCCCGTTAACTACCAAATACAATGTAGACCACGCAAAGTTGAAGCCAGCAGCATTGACTGGCTCACCGTCATAAGATAACCATGCACCCAAAAGATTGGCAGCTCCAAACGTATAGCACGAAGCCTTTGTAGGTTTGGTAAGTGCCAACGACTGGCTGAATTTGACCGAGCCTCCAGAAGTTCCCGAATGAGCTTTGATGGGCACTGGAGAAGTAAGCCCATGAACAATCAAGGTGGTGCCGAGAGCAAGGGCAGGGAAAGGTGTGAGCGAAAGTTCATTGACAGTCTGGTAGATTGATTTCTTGGCTTCGGACATTATATATTAACAGTGGTAATTGGTGTGCGGTGTGTTGATGTATGAGCTGATAGTGTTTTGGTTCGAGTTTTGGTGTATAGTTGCTGGCAGGTCGTGCAGCAATCCATTTTCGCAGCCTTATTTTGCAACCACCATTTGTTTCTCAAGCCAATTGTTTGGATTTACACTGATTCACTAAATTTACATTGATTCTAATATACACTGGTAACTAAAGTAACCTAAGATCTTTCACCTCTCAATCTTCTAGCCAATTGGATATCCTTCTTTTGGATGGTAACTCTCTTGGCGTGGATAGCACACAAGTTGGTGTCTTCGAATAAGGAAACCAAGTAGGCTTCAACGGATTCTTGCAAAGCACCAATGGCAGAAGATTGGAATCTCAAGTCGGTCTTGAAATCTTGAGCAATTTCTCTGACCAATCTTTGGAAAGGCAACTTTCTGATCAATAATTCAGTAGACTTTTGGAATCTTCTGATTTCTCTCAAAGCAACGGTACCTGGCTTATATCTGTGAGGCTTCTTGACACCACCGGTTGATGGAGCGGATTTTCTGGCAGCCTTGGAGGCCAATTGTTTTCTTGGGGCCTTACCACCGGTAGATTTTCTTGCTGTTTGTTTGGTTCTAGCCATTGTGTTTGTGTGATGATGAAAAAATAGATGACTGGGTGAAGATATCCATGTCTTATATATTCGACCGACAGTAATGCACAATAATATTCACGTAAAGACTTGATTTAGAATGTACACAGGTGAGGGTAATTTGAGAACCGCAGACCGTGTATTGGCACTTTAGCGTGTAGGGGAGCGTGCCGGAAGCGTTCCGGGCAACGTGTAGGGGAGCGTGTACGGGACTTTTGGTTGCCACAGAAGAACGATAACACCAAGCGCGGTCCTAAGCGCGCGCGACAAAAGCGTTGCTGGCGGTGATGAGGGTTGACGACGCACAAGCGCGCGGGTTTGCAGGTGGCACGCGACTTCTAGCGCGGCCAAAAGCTCTCCTTTTGCAGTACTGCTATTTACACACCAAAATGCGTAACTCGAATCACGCACAATAACAAACAATTCGCGGTGGTTGCAAATCAACAAGCGTGATGGATCCCAATTTCGGGTGCCGCTCCAGCAAAGGGTGTTTGGCAGCAGATGGGTATAAAACACCAACCAGATCCTGGCATTTTTTGAACTTACTCAATTAGTTAATTATAACAATAACAATAATACAATATGTCTGGTAGAGGAAAAGGAGGAAAAGGTTTAGGAAAAGGTGGTGCTAAGAGACACAGAAAGATCTTGAGAGATAACATTCAAGGTATTACCAAGCCAGCCATCAGAAGATTGGCCAGAAGAGGTGGTGTCAAGCGTATTTCTGCCTTGATCTACGAAGAAGTCAGAGTTGTTCTTAAGTCCTTCTTGGAAAATGTCATCAGAGATGCCGTTACTTATACCGAACACGCCAAGAGAAAGACCGTCACCTCATTGGATGTCGTCTATGCTTTGAAGAGACAAGGTAGAACCTTGTACGGTTTCGGAGGTTAAACACCTTTTGTGTATTAGTGTATATTAGAATAAATTATAATTTGAATTTGACTTTTGAGTAGCATGGGGCCTAGTTCATGATGGTATCGACAACTTGGGTGTTGCCTAGTTTTCCACCGGTATCAAGATAATTGTCGATCATGTTGTTTATCTTGGATTCCCACTGTTCAAGGTCCACCTGTTCGAACGCCTTGAAGTTATCGGCCGTGGCCTCGGCCCAGTTGTAGGCACAGGACCCATCGGGGTTTTCTACGTCTTCTAGGTTTGGCGGACATCTACAACGACAGCCCACGCCGGCACGTTTGGGCCGGTCGGGTGCGAGCCAGTGCGCGCTTTCATCTTTTTTAGAAGAGTGCATCTGAGAAAAGGCACTGCTGGGAGTATACTCGAGCTGGCCTACGGGCGAATTGGAAGGACAGTGGCCTAGCGTAGAGTGTCGGTAGCCAATATCTCTGAAGTAGTGGATGTCTTTTAGATCCACCATCATCCCTATGGCCAACGAGTGTACTGCTGCGTCACCCCAGCGTTCTTTATAGAACCCCCCGCTCTGGTCCAAATGCTTAAAGTACGATTCGTACGTGGGAGAGGTGAATAAATCAGTGCGCGCGATTTCAAAGTTGGACCAGAAGTGACAGAGATTGTATTCTTGGCGATCGGACCGGTCTTCATATAGAGTGGGTTTTTCCTTTGCCTTTTTAAATAGCCGTTTGATGAGATCGGAGTTCTGATTAAGGTCTTTTACGTTTTGGTCCGACTTGCCCTTCTTTTCGAGAAACCGGCGTAGATTCAAGTTGATTTCGATTTCGCGAAGAATATCGTTGCGCTCGTTGATCCCGTCGTAGTCCTCGTGGTTGGGCCCCACCGCTTTTTGCGAGTCCCACACAAACATTTTCCACGCATTGCCCACGCTAATACCATTTTTTCGGATGAATGCTTGCGTTTCGCGAAAGAGGCCCGGCACGGTGTAGTACAACTCGTGGATGAGAACATTGAACCCGTACTTCTTCCCACGAGCCTGCATTTCTACAAAGGGGTCGTAGGTGATATCGCAGTAGAAATCGATGTTGGGCTCCACTCTCCAGTACCAGTCGTATTTGGTCACTAGCGGGTGGCGGTAGAACGCGCCCGAGTAAAACCGACACATTTTGTGGTACGATTCCATGTTCCCGTACAAAACTTGGCGATCTCCCTGCGAATTGATGTACTCGTTTAGCTCGTCGCGGTCGATATCGCCGCGGAACTCCCAATCGTCTTGCGGGATGGTCCCAAACTCTACTGTAGACGTGGTGTATTCTTTGACGGCCAGCTTGAATTCGTCGGTGAATGGCTCGTTGTTGAGAAACACCCATGGATAGTTGTACCACTGGTTGAAGTGGCGCTCCATTGACATCATCGACTTGATGACGCCGTCGATCTCGGTGTTTCTCGCCAAAACAATAAACGCGGCGCTGGCTCGGGCCTGATTGACGTCTGGAACTTTGCATCCCTCTATAAATGGTGCATCAATCGACGAGGCCACAGATACATCGCTCAATTGGGTCTTTTTGTTGGCTGCTCTGAATTCGTTTTCGGCCACTTGCGGCGAGAAATCTGTCCAGAATTCGTTGTGGATGTTGCGGGAATTGACCGGCCAAAAGTAGTAAACGAGTCCTATGGTGCAAACGAGCAGTAGTATACCAAGCGACCGGCGCTTGTTACGTCTGGTCCAGGACATTGGCTGGTAAGAAGAAGATTTGCGATGCGATGAAAAATGCGCGATCTTTTGATCTTGAATTATCACTTTGATCTGGAAGCTCACTCGAGTATCTTTGGGATTGATACGATTCTACGACGAATTTTCGGTCTTGGGACCAGATTCGTAATAAATATCGGAACTAGATATCCATTACTACTCGAACCTACTCACTTAATTCTACTAATTGCACTTTATCAGTCGTTTCCTTTACCAGCCTAATCCCATACTCTTATTGTAGCAGGCACTCTATTGGAACGGCTTTGGTGAGTCTAGGCATCTAGCAAAGAGCTCGGTCTGGCACCAGCGTAGCAGTTCTGGGCATCCCTATACCAAATAGCTTTACTTGCCAAAGAGTCAGAAATTCGGAGCTCTCAATACTATTAGCTACAATGAAGCAGTTAATGCGACCATCCGAACCAACATGAAACTGCTTCAACGTGTAACTGCTTCAACATGTTCCTGGTTTGGCATGTAACTACTTCAGCATGTAACTGCTTCAACCTAAACTGCTCTAACCCGAACTGCTTCATCCTAAACTTCAACATATCACGTGATCCATCCGAAGCGTCTCTCTTTAGGTACCCTCCCAGGACATATTGGCCTTCTTTTGAGCTGAGAATCCGTAAATAAATCTGTGACATATATTACTACCTAATGTACTCGCGGTATGTCTCGAGGCCCACTCGTGCTTTTGATCCATATAAACCCTTTCGCTTGGTCGGAGCTGGAGAGTACACGTGACCATTGGTACCCCACAAATCAATTGGAAACTACATTCTATTTTATACCAGGAAACAGAAACATGAGTATCAATTAATCCTGATTCGTTTTATTGGATGTGATGAGTATTACTGATATATTATACAATGCTGCTTGCATGGTAGTCGATGCAAGCGCAGCGAGAAAAGAGTTCAACAAGCACATAGATCATGCACCAAACAATAGTCAGATGAAATCCACTGAAATTTATCAAGATGTATCTTATTGCAAATGTAGGTATTGTCATATTGCAAGGTATTTTGTGTACTGGCTGCTTTTCCTGACTAAGAAGTTGTTTCTTCGTACCTCCTGTCTTCTTTCGGTCTCTATTTTCTTGTGATTGTTCTTCTGTATTGTTTGGAAGTGCCAAGGTTACGTTTTACTATTAGCAATTGGCCTGGATACATTTCTGAGGCTACTTACCCCCCACGGCCATCTTCAACAACGCCAAGTCCTCGTTCAACTCCTCCGGCTTCAAGCCGTTCGGCCCAACGAATTGCTTGTGCGAGCCCCGCGTATTAGGCTTATTGGCCTTATCAAGCAAAATCAACGACGGACCTGCGTCATCATTATCCATAATCAATGTATTCAATGCATCGTAATCCTTATCACTAAGATTGGAGTCGTTCCCACTACTGGCTCCCACTGCCAAATTACGGCTATGGCCCGCACCACTGCCCATTCCTGACGATTCATCGTTGGACGAGTATCGCGTGGCATAGTGCCGTCTTCTTTTGGATGCCAGCACATACCCGTTGGCAGCACTACTAGCATTTCCAGCGGTGGTTGAGCCAGCTCCGATACCTCCGTCCGAAAGATCGTCGGCCTCGCCGGTGGTGAACCGCGAGCTCATTTCACGCTTGCGCAACGATCTGCGGTCGTGGATCCGGAGGCCAGGAGACGCGGTCGCTACCGCATTGAGGGCAGCAGTGGCAGAGTCGTCCTTGGCGTTATTCCATGAGTTGGCATTCACCAAATTGAGGAGGAGCTTGTCTTCTTTGAGCTGTTTGATTTGTTTCAGAAGTTTGTCGTAGAGCTTTTCTTTGATGAGCTTGATCATACGATGGTGGTTTTCCTTGGCTTTTTCTATATCTTCTCTGTATTCGGTGTCAATTCGCTTGACCTGGTACTCTTCCCAGAGTCGGAGCTTGGTGAGTTCGAAGTCTCTGATTTCTTCTAGTTTGATTTTTTTCTCGACATATTGTTCGCTGGTGCCCTGCTGGAGTTCGGCAAGCGTGCTTTGGAGCTCGTGGAGCAGTTCTCGGTAGTAGCTGTCCCTCTCACTGCTGAAGGTGTGCTCTATTTTGGTTAGCCGGGACGCCACCTGCTGCCTCCTTTTGTCTCTTTTGCTGAGACCTGAAACGTTAGTAGAATTCGTATAGTCGAGGACATGCTCTACATACTTTCAAACCCATTTGCACTGTTCCGCTTGTGGTCTTCCATCTTGGTGTTGTTTAGTTTCTCCAGACTAGTGAATTGATGGCTATAAAATGAAGTCCGGGTAAGTTGTCTATCGTAACCTGCAATCACAACCTGCAAAACCACCCAGGCTGGCACTGACTAGCACTGACACTGGCCGCTGACCACACCGACTAGACACTGGCCAACGTCCCTGAAGACACTACGGCAGCCTAGAACCAGCACAGCGTAGCCAAGCACGCGCATATCTCAAAATCATAGCCGTATCTCCACCTTATCGAATCGCACACTGGCGTTGACAACTCGCGACCAGATTCCAAAATATACACAACCAGACCGATATCTACTCAACCAACACCAGGATGCCCGAGTTTGAGGACGTGATCCAGCCCCCAAACTATCGGCCGCAACTCGACTACAATCCCGAAAACGAAATAGACCCCTACACAGTTCTTCTTAAAGATGGAGAGACCACTGCCACCATCTATCCCATCCACTCCACCGATGCGTTGCCTCCTGGACTCCTAGCGTTTCTCTGCGACGAATTCAACATGGAAATCGAACGAGGCGACTCGTTTGCCTTCTTCGACACCCTCCATATCGAGCTGTTTCAGCACTACTGGTTCGGCTCGTTCGCAGCGGTGATGGTCTTGGGCGATTCGCACACCCTCGAAGGGTCTCGCCAGTGGGAAAAAGAGTGTTTGGGGACATTCCACGTCAAACCAAACTATCCGGGAAGATGTTCACATATCTGTACTGCCAGTTTTCTTGTCAATGCTGGTATTCGAGGCAAGGGAATCGGGCGTACTTTGACTGATTGCTACCTACAGTGGGCACCCAGACTAGGCTACACATATTCGGTGTTCAACTTGGTATTTGAAACCAATGTGGCTGCGCGCCGAATCTGGGAATCGCTCAACTTCAAACGAGTGGGTCGCATCAAAAGTGCCGGAATTTTGAAGGGCCACGAACTAGCAGTAGATGCTATTATGTACGGGCGCGAACTTGTAAACAGCGCCGATCCTGCAGTGGGTGCGTACAGATTCGACAAAATCAAGTTCTACCTAGAAACAGGACGGTACCCCGCCATGGCCGATCGTCAGGAAAAGTCGCGCTTGCGGTCTTCGGCGTCGCACTATCGATTGGAAGGGGGCAAATTGATGCTTAAGGGGCGCGAGGTGGTGAGCGATCCCGCCAGACAGTTGCAAATCTGTACCGAAATACACCTTTCCAACCACGGGGGAATCAATAAAACCACGTCGGTGGTTACCGAAAAGTACCACTGGACCAGAATCAAAGATACGGTGGCCACCGCCATCAAAAACTGTGTGGAATGCCGTGATCTGGCCCGAGACCTTCCCATCATCAAACGTAGCGCGGTCCCCAAAAAGTCGGCTTCAGCGCAGGCCCGGCTCCGCGCGTCCAAACCATTCCATTCGCAGCCAAATAATCCCAACGCGCGCAACTTGTTGCGGCCGCGATCAAATGATGAGGTCGAGGCGATGGTGGCAGCCGCGCAACTCCACAACATTCCTCCCAACAGGCACGACGACAGTATTTTGGGCCACGACTTGGCTGGATTGGACGAGGGTCTTATCGCAGTAGTTGAGCAGGCCCAAGAAGAGCACCAGCAGCATCACCAGCACCGGCGCCAGCATCAACAGCACCCACACCAGCAGCAACGTACGCACCACCAGAGCTATGCGGCTGCAGCTTCCATGGGCGATACTACCCAATATGACGAGTACCCCAGTGACTATGACTACCAGGAGCAGCAAGAACCGTCAAATAACAAGCACCGTAATAACGATATACCGGTTGATCCCGAAGTGAGTGCGTTTGATCATAATAACCAAGGCGACGAGATCGAAATCGCCCGTGCTTTGATCCAGGCCAACGAGGTGGATGAAAATGGCGAGCCGCGCCAAAACCAAAAGTACAAGTCCAACCACGATCTGCAGGACGATAATATTTTTATCAAGTCTTCGGAGTAATGTATAATATGTATCGGAGTAGTGTATAATACGAGCGAAAGCGAACGAGAGTAGGAAAACACTGGAAGAGTTAACGGAGACTAGTAGATGAGATTGAATCGACTGGAGTACTAGGTGTTTTGAGTCAGCATTGATCTTGTTCTGTCTAGTGCTGATTATTCTCAGATGTCTGGTCACAAACTCCCTCTTTTTGCAACCACGACCGCATCCTGCATGTAGTAGCTGGCAGCCATCCAAGAAATTGTGCCATCATGAAGGCAATACCTCTAATTATTTTTGACCTACAGGTGTAGAAATTTACCAGAGGTGAGCTTGTCTATGGAGCTCGTCAGAGATGGCTCTTGTGTGGGCTGCCCAAGATCGGTAGTTTTTGAGCCTAGCTGATTTGGATAGTCTCGTTTTCTTGTGTTCTTGTGAGTTATGATCTGAATATCGACCTTTCATGGTACCTAGAAGCTCACTGGTCTACTTCTTAGTTTATTGAATTGTGCAGATCAATGAATAAATTAGAGTTGTTAATGGAAAAATTAAAGTACAAGTGCGAAATAGTGAGAGGGAAATATACCATAGATAAAAGTTGAAGCAAGTGCAGGAAAGAAAAGGAAGCGTATAGAGTAGAGAGTAAGTTAAGAAGCCACAATTGAAAGACTTACCACTCACCCCAAATTGCAACCATTAATAAATCATAATCTTGATAGACTATACATTATTGCTCTTCTCATATCTTTTTTCTTCTGATCTTTTTTCTATCTTGTCATCTTTTTTCCATCTCCATCTTTATAATATATCTTTTATTTAATTATGATATTTACGATTAGTGATTAATATTATATACTAGTGTATTCCCCTGAGTACACAGACACCTTGATTCCCCAATCAAAGTGGCGCAATTAAAAATCAACACCAATAACCATGGCCAATAAGGCCATTCTAACAAACAAACCGTATCTCATTTGTCTAAAGTATGCGGCTCTTTGGTCGAAATCGACTTCTTCACGGATCTCATTGACTCTTGGCAATGGGTGCATCACACACATGTGTTGTTTGGCGTGATGTAAGATCTTGTTGTCGACAATGTAAGTGTCCTTCAATCTTTGGTACTGTTCCTTGTCTTGGAATCTTTCTTCTTGGACTCTGGTACAGTACAACACGTCGGATCTGGCAATGATGTCTTCGGTCAAGACTTCGGATTCAGAAACAGACATGCCTCTGTCCTTCAACAATTGCTTGATGTCTTCAGGCAACGACAATTCCTTTGGAGAAACCAATTGGATTCTCACTTGGTAGTGAAGCAACAACTTACACAAGGAGTGGACTGGTCTACCGTACTTCAAGTCTCCCATGAAGGTGACAGTGATACCGTTGACGGTACCCAATTCTTCTCTGATGGTGAACAAGTCCAATAAGGCTTGGGTAGGGTGTTCCTTGGAACCATTACCACCGTTGATGATAGGAACTGGCGAGTATTTGGCAGCGATATCGGCGGATTCTTCTTCTGGGTGTCTCAAGACAATGGCATCGGAGTAGCATGCAAGGGTTCTGATGGTGTCTTGCAAGGTTTCACCCTTCTTGACAGAAGACGAGCCTGGGTCGATGGAGACAACTCTACCACCCAATCTTTGCATGGCAGTGTCGAAGGAAGACGAGGTTCTGGTGGATGGTTCGTAGAACATGGTGGCCAAGACTCTGCCCTTCAACAAGTCGAGAACACCTTCTCTTTCCACGGCAAGTCTCATTTCTTGGGCAACCGTGAACAAAGAGTGCAAGTCGGCTCTGGTGAAGTCGCTGACCGACAACACAGAGAGTCTCAAGAAACTGTTGTTGTTTCTGATGTAGTTTTCCAAGCCAGAGTAGCCCTTCAAGGTGAGGTTTTGAGGAGGTTCAGAGACCAACTTGGAGCCCAACTTCTCAAAGTCGGCAGGACCAGGGCCTGGCAAGTCTTTGAAGAGGGAAGGACGACGTTTGTCAGAGGTGAAGGAAGCCATTCTTGACTTTCTGCTGACAGTAGGCGACTGAGGAACAGCCGAGATGGTGCTGGAGAATCTGTTTCTCGAGATGGTGTCGTTACGACCAACAGCCGATTGGACAACGATGTTTCCGTCCAAGCATACGGTGTCGCCGTGGAAAGAGACTCTTTCGACGGAACCACGCAACTTCTTGGATTCGAAGATGGAAACAAGACCCTTGGAGCTCAAGGAGGCCATTCTGTCCAAGTCGATTTCCACAGAAGCGTCTTGGGCTGGAATGCCAAAGATCTTGACTGGGTTGTCGTGGAACTTGGTGATGATGTCGTTGATAGACAAACGGCCTTCTCTGACGGCAGTCAACAACAATGGGAGAGCCTCGTTGATACCAAGACCAGCAGCAACCGGTTTGTTGCATGCCTTGGCGATCAAGTATGGCAAGACACCGATGCTGAAACAGTCGATGTCGTCCAAACCGGCCCACAAAGCGTCTTGGTCTTGCTTGGAAGGCAAGAATGGAAGGTTGAACTCGTCCTTGGACAAGAACAAGCTGTAGACAGAAACGTCGCAGGTGACTTGCAACTGCTTCAACTTGGCCATTCTGATCAAGTCCAAGTCTTCCTTGGAAGAAACACCGGTGATGTGGATGGATCTGGAGTACAAGGAGGCCAACAACAAGACACTGGCCAAGTCGGTGGTCTTGGCGTCGGTCAAGATAGGCTTGTTTTCTGGCCATGAAGCAAAGTGCGATGAGATGGCAGAAACAGTAGTACCGGACAATTCGTTGAATGGCAAGTACAAAGCACCCGAGTTTTCGCTGGCTTCCAAAACGTCGGCGGCGTTGGAGTCAGAAGCACCAATGGAGAACGAGTAGTCGGTGTAGGCATTGGCAGAAGCAGTGTCGATGGCTTCGATCAAAGAGTCGAATTCCTTGATGGAAGAACCGTCCAAGGTTTGTGGCAAGAAGGCGTTGAAGGTGAAACCAGCAGCCAAAGAAGCCTTGGTGGTGGTCTCAATGTCCTTCAACGAGGTGACAAACGAAGTGATGTTGACCAAACCTGGCAAGATGGAGGTGGAGTGAGAGGTTTGGGCATCGACGTTGGAGACATCAAGCACCATGTGTCTGGCCAAAGCCTCCACCAACAACTTGGCACACTTGACGTTGGTGACCAATGGGACAGAGTAGTCGACGGCCATACGTCTGGACTCGTAACCCTTGGACATGTAGGAAGCAGGTCTTCTGAATCTGTTGGAAGATGGCAAGTTGACGTACAAGTCAATCAAGTTGTTGGCCAAGTGCTGGGTCAACGAGTACTCGGACTTTTGTTCTTCTTCCTTGCTCAACACTTCCAAGTAGTGGACAGGAATACCGTGCTCCTTGATAAAGTCAGCAGTACCGGCAGTAGCAAAGATCTTGTAGCCCAATTCGTTCAACTTGTGGATCGAAGGTAACAACTCTTGCTTTTCCTTGTAGGAACCAATGGAGAACAAGATGTTCTTCTTTGGCAACTTGAAACCGGTGGAGATCAACGACTTCAAGTAGGCTTCGTACTTGTTTCTACCGAAGGTAGCCACCTCACCAGTAGAGGCCATTTCAACACCCAAAACAGGATCGGCACCGGCCAATCTGCTGAACGAGAACTGAGGCACCTTGACAGCACAGTAGTCTTGTGGCAACTTCTCGCCTGGGTATGGAACAAGTGGGATGTCCATGATGGCCTTGGTGGCCATTTCAATCAAGTCGGTACCGACAACCTTGGAGATGAATGGGAAAGATCTCGAGGCTCTGACGTTACATTCAATGACCTTGATGTCGTTGTCCTTGGCAATGAACTGGATGTTGTAAGGACCGGTGATGTCCAAGGCCTTACCGATCTTGGCGGTGGCCTCGACGATTCTTCTGACGGTTTCAGGGTCCAAGTCTTGTGGTGGGACGATCAAGGTGGCGTCACCGGAGTGGACACCGGCGTTTTCAACGTGCTCGGAAACAACGTGCATGATCATTTGACCGTCCTTGGCAACAGCGTCCATTTCGATTTCCTTGGCGTGCTCAATGTACTTGGTGATGACAACCGGGTAGTCTGGAGAGACGTCGACGGCTTGGGTCAAGTACGAAGCCAAGTCGTCACGCGAGTAGACGGTGTTCATGGCAGCACCCGACAAGACGTACGAAGGACGAACCAAGACGGGGTAGGTGACCTTGGCAGCAAACTCTTCGGCTTCTTCGATCGAGGTCAATTCCTTCCAGGCCGGTTGGTCGACGCCGATTTTGTCCAACATTCTCGAGAACTTGTATCTGTTTTCAGCACTGTCAATCATTTCGGGGGAGGTACCCATGATCTTGACGTTTTGACGGTGCAATGGCAAGGCAATGTTGTTGGAGGTTTGACCACCCATGGAGATGATGACACCAGCAGACTGTTCCAATTCGTAGATATCCAACACTCTTTCCAAGTTGATGGTTTCAAAGTACAATCTGTCGGCTTCGTCGTAATCGGTGGAAACGGTTTCAGGGTTGTAGTTGATCATAATGGTCTTGAAGTTGTTTTCTCTCAAGGTTCTGATGGCTCTGACAGCACACCAGTCGAACTCGACCGAGGAACCAATACGGTACACACCCGAACCCAACACAATGACACCGTGCTCGTCGAATTGGACATCAGAAGAGTCGGCGTTGTAAGTGAGGTACAAGTAGTTGGTGAAAGCAGGGAATTCGGCAGCAACAGTATCGATTTGCTTGACAAATGGAATGATACCGGCTTCTTTACGCAAACGTCTGATGGCCACCTCGTTGGAGTTGGTGAACTTGGCGATCTGTCTGTCTTCGAAACCCAACTGCTTGGCTTCCTTCAACACCGACATTGGCAAGTTTTCCTTGGTGCCGTAGCTGGCAATCTTGTTACCAAACTTGATCAAGCCGTCCAACTTGTTCAAGAACCACTTGTCGATGTTGGTCAACTTCCAGACCTTTTCGACACTGTAGCCATCGCTCAAGGCGTTGGCAATGGCAAACAATCTTTGGTCGGAAGGAGTCTGCAACTCGCTGTCGATATCGATCGACATCAAAGCGTTGGTCTTGTTGAAACCAAGGTTCAGGTAGTCGGTGGATCTGATGGCCTTTTGGATGGCTTCTTCAAAGGTACGACCAATCGACATGACTTCACCGACCGACTTCATCGACGACGACAAGAGGGAAGAGACACGAGTGAACTTCTTCAAGTCCCAACGAGGAATCTTGACCACGACGTAATCCAAGGAAGGCTCGAAACAGGCACAGGTGGATCTGGTGACCGAGTTCTTGATTTCGTTCAATGGAATGTTCAAACCCAACTTGGCGGCGGTGTAAGCCAATGGGTAACCAGTGGCCTTGGAGGCCAAGGCCGAGGATCTGGACAAACGGGCATTGACTTCAATGATACAGTATTCCTTGGAGAATGGGTTCAAGGCGTACTGAATGTTACACTCACCAACGACACCCAAGTGACGGATCACATTGACGGCAGTGGTACGCAACATATTGTAGTCTTCGTCAGAAAGAGTTTGCGAAGGAGCAACCACAATGGAGTCACCGGTGTGGATACCCAAAGGATCAAAGTTTTCCATGTTACAGACAGTGATACAGTTGTCGAAACAATCACGGACGACTTCGTACTCGACTTCTTTCCAGCCCTTCATGGAACGTTCAACCAAAACTTGTGGAGAGGTAGCGAATGCCTTGTTACAAAGAGCCACCAACTCTTCTTCGTTGTCGGCGAAACCAGAACCCAAACCACCCAAAGCAAAGGCAGCTCTGATGATCAATGGGTAACCGATGTTGTTAGCAGCATTAATGGCTTCAGCGACGTTGTTGACGGCTTCGGACTGAGCACACTTTTCGCCGATTTCTTCCATGGCATTGGCAAACAATTCTCTGTCTTCAGTGGTGATGACAGTGTCGATAGGAGTACCCAAGACCTTGACACCAAGGCCTTCGAACTCGTCCTTAAGACTGATACCAACAGAAAGAGCAGTTTGTCCTCCGAAGGTACAGTAGATACCGTCAGGACGTTCGTGCTGGATGACCTTACGGACAAACTCTGGGGTGACTGGCAAGAAGTACACCTTGTCGGCCAAACCCTTGGAGGTTTGGATAGTGGCGATGTTAGGGTTGATAAGAACAGTGTAGATACCTTCTTCCTTCAAAGCCTTGATGGCTTGAGAACCAGAGTAGTCAAACTCACCGGCTTGACCAATGGACAAACCACCGGAACCCAAAACCAAGACCTTCTTGACCTCGACACGAGGGTGGGCAGCTCTGTTGTCAGCAATCAAGCCACCTGGGAACGAAACTGGGAGTTGTTTGTGGGTGGCATTGAAGTCAACCACGGAGTTGATAAAGACATCGAACAAGAACTCGGTGTCTCTTGGACCCGGAGTGGATTCAGGGTGGAATTGGACCGAGAAGAATGGCTTGGTTTCGTGGTAGATACCTTCGTTGGAGCCGTCGTTGGCATTGACAAACAACTCTTTCCAGCCTGGAGACAAGGTGTTGATATCAACAGCGAAACCGTGGTTCTGCGAAGTGATGTAACAGCGTCCCGAGATGGTAGAGGTACATGGAATGTTGTGGCCACGGTTACCGAACTTCAACTTGGTGGTGGAAGCACCGGTGGCTCTGGCCATCAACTGGTGACCAAGACAAATACCGAAAATAGGAGTCTTTCCGGCTTCGATGACCTTGGCCAAACGGGCCACGGTTTCGGTCATCACAGAAGGATCACCTGGACCGTTGGAAATGAACAAACCGTCGTATTCTTCGGTGGTGTAGTCGTAGTCCCATGGAACCACCAACAATTCCACACCACGTCTGACGAAACATCTGATCTGGTTGTACTTCATACCCACATCAACAGCGACAATTCTGATCGGCTTGCCGTTTTTGCCCAACTTGACGTTTTCCTTAGGGGTGTACAAGACGGGCTTAGGAGTAGAAACCTTGGCCACCAAGTTCTTGACGTTAGGATCGTCCCATTCAGGAACGTCAAAGTACTGTTTCCAGTCGTCGCCAGCGGCCAAAACAGCCTTGGAAGTGACGTCGGCCTTTTGCAAGGCCAAACGACCCAAGGTGGAACCGTTGTCTCTCAATTTCTTGGTCAACAATCTGGTGTCGACACCGTAAATAGCAGGAATGTTGCTTTCTTGCAACCATTGGCCCAAAGAAGACTTGGCCAAAAAGTGCGAGTACTCTTCGGTGTAGTGGGCAACCACCAAACCGGCAATGTGGATTTTGTTGGATTCAAAGTACTTTGGCAACGCAGGGAAGTAGTCGTCGT
Source organism: Suhomyces faveliae (assembly GCA_030585145.1). Taxonomy (NCBI): domain Eukaryota; kingdom Fungi; phylum Ascomycota; class Pichiomycetes; order Serinales; family Debaryomycetaceae; genus Suhomyces; species Suhomyces faveliae. Next base: position 6,989 of record JAJMBY010000061.1, on the reverse strand, counting down.
CTTTCAAATCACGGTCGGGGGCACCGTAATTACCAACAAGAGGATAAGTAATGACCAAGATTTGGCCTTCGTAGGAAGGATCGGTGATGGATTCGGGGTAACCCACCATACCGGTCTGGAAAACAACTTCACCAGCACATGAGACAGGAGCACCAAACGAGTAACCTTGCAAGGCTACACCGTCTTGGGTTTCCAAGGTCATCATGCGGTCACCGGTTGCTTCCATAGGAGGAGTGATTGGTGCAGATAATCTAGCCATGTTTAGGAGCCGGTCTTTAGCGGGGATATAAAGCTGAGGTTAGTAGATGAACGAAAACGAAAATGAAAAAATCATCTCATCGAGCAACCATACTGTATACCGTACAGTGCCAGGAGGACTGGGTAGTACGATGTACGTGTGGTACGTGTGGTGTGCACGGTATAGTGAGCATTAGAGTACTACGACTCTCTCAAGTACTTACTAATCGACAACAATAGACTAGTACTGTGCTTGAGAGAGGAGAGAGAGAAGGAGGAGATGAGCTGATAAGACGCGCAGCAACATGGCTTCCTTTTATACTTGAATCATCGGTATAAAAATTTTCAGCGATGAGTTCACGTGAGGCTGATGTCACCGCCGTTGCGGGAGGCGGGCGCACTAACCCTGTAGTAACGGTGATTAGAGTCAAACGAGTTATAGAAGGAGAAGAAGCAATAAGTACGAGCATATACCCTATGAGTCAACGTGTGTACATGGCGTGCCTTCTCGGTGCCTAACTACATCAAGTGCATTGATAGGTATAGTCTGTTTCTGTGAGCCTAGGTTTCTTGCTCGCTCCGATTTTTGTCCCAACCCTGCCTAACCCTAACCGCAATACTACAGTAACCCTACCCAACAAATATTTTTTATCCAATACTCATCTTCTGCATTAGTTCTACTATCTCTACTCGATATCTCAACCATTCTATCTCATCCATTCTATCTCATCTCATCTACTGCTCTACTTTGTACTCTACTTCGTACTTCACTTTGTACTCTCCTTCTACTTTGTGCCCTCCCAATCTCCTGTCGCTTTTTTTCTCTCTATCGGAGTGGCTTAGCTGTATTTTATTTGTTCGCACTGGCCGCAAACCGTGGCCGTCCATCAATCAATCTCATCTTATCCGCTTGGCATTCACAAACGGCACATTGAGCAGCACCCTTACATTGGCACACCACATAGGCATAGCACGTAGGCATCTGGTACCGTGCTCAGTCTCAACCCTTATCCTCCTGATCGATTCGTCCTAATATGATATAGCATGGGTCTAAGCCAACTATACTCCGATTACAAACGCTATCGTCTGCAACAAGACCTAGGGCTTCGATTCAGAAATGCAGTTCAACGCTTTGGCAACAAGGTCAAGCCCGTGGTCCAGAAAGTGCTCCCCAACTTTCGCGCCGTCCATTACTTCTACATCTTTGCCATGGCCTTTCTCGGCTCGTTTATTGTTTTCCCTGTCCGCAATATCAGCTATGTCGATACACTATTTATAACTGCTGGGGCGGCTACCCAGGCCGGACTTAATACTGTCGATACAAACAAGTTGAAATTGTATCAGCAGATAGCCGTATATGTCTTTACCTGTCTCACCACGCCCATTTTCATCCACGGCTCCTTGCTATTTCTTCGGTTGTGGTGGTTCGAGCGGTACTTTGACAATATCAAGGAAAGCTCCAAGTTGAACTTCAAAATGAGACGTTCGGCCACGTTGGCCAACGCAAGATCCCGCTCCTTCAATTCTACCTATCTCAATACTGCCAATAATAGAGGGTTGGGAATCAACCCTAATCAAGAAACTCCGCCGTCATCCACCTCCACAAAACCGTCTGATGTCATCCATATTAGTGAACCTTCCGATAGCGAACACGACGAAAACGTTGGTCCTTCTGACAACATCAGATTCGGCAACCTTCCGCATCCTCCGACCAAAAGAGTCAGGCAGCAAGCAGTCGATCCGTCTGATATGTACAGATCAATTGCCATGTTGAGAAACAACCAAACGTCCAACAAAGACCAAACCATCCAATTCGAAGACCCGCATAAACCAGATGACGACGAGGTGCTCATTATCAAATCCCCCAACGAAATAGAAAACGACAGCCACACTCCCATCTTTACCAAACGGACCCGTCGAAGAAGCTCCAACAACTTGGCTTCGCCCAAAAAGTTTAGAGATTCCGCCATGAAATGGAAACTCCCAAAACGCTCCAACAATCAGTGGGCCCGTAAACTCAAAGGCATGTCCAGAAAGGACGATTCTGAAGATGACGAATTCTCCATTGACTCAGAAACCCGCGACGATGATAACGACGAATACGACGATCTCGACGATGACGGCGACGACGAAAGAGACTTTGACGAAAATGACAAGGTCGAGCGCAGTGCGTCGCTCACCCAAACCGATCAGCCCGCCAGATCCAAGTTTCTTCGTACATTGAGCAACGACCCCTTACGTGTGAGACGAAGTGTCAGCAGAATTAAAAGAATTGCCACGCCGTCGATATACAGATCACGAAGCATGGCTCTCACTAGTGACGACGACGAAGAGGGCTACACTGACGGAGAATCCCTCTCCAAAGTCATGAGCACAAACTACTTGTCGTGGGTTCCTACTGTCGGAAGAAACTCCACCTTTGTCCACCTTAGCGAAGACCAAAAGGAAGAGTTGGGTGGTGTAGAGTATCGTGCAGTCAAGTTGTTGACCAAAATCCTTCTTAGTTACTACATAGGGTTCCACTGCTTGGCCTTTATCCTCCTACTTCCGTGGATCTTGCACAAACCAGAGTACATTGCCATCCTCAGAGAACAAGGTGTGTCTCCAGTATGGTGGGCCTTCTTTTCGGCCCAAAGTGCGTTCAACGATTTGGGTATAACACTTACCCAAGACTCCATGAGCTCGTTCAATGAGTCCATTTATGTCATGATCGTCATCTCGTTCTTTGTGGTTATAGGTAACACCGGTTTTCCCATATTGCTTCGGTTTATTATCTGGGTCATGTTCAAACTTGCCAAGCCATTGTCCTTGTTCAAAGAATCGCTTGGTTTCTTGCTAGACCATCCTAGACGGTGTTTTACGTTACTTTTCCCTTCAGTTCCCACCTGGTGGTTGTTCTTCATCTTGGTGGTACTAAATGCCGTCGATCTTGTCTTGTTCATTGTTCTTGATTTGAAGAACCCTTACGTCACCGATTCTCCAGTAGGGTACAGAATCATGCAGGGGTTGTTCCAGGCATTTAACACCAGAACTGCTGGCTTCTCAGTCGAAGACTTGAGCCAATTGCACCCAGCAGTACAGGTCAGTTACATGATCATGATGTATATCTCGGTGCTTCCTTTGGCCATTTCCATTAGAAGAACCAATGTCTATGAAGAGCAGTCCTTGGGGGTTTATCTCAAAGAGTCTAATGACGATATCGACGATCCCGAAGAAAAACCAAGAACATTTGTGGGTGCCCATTTGAGAAACCAATTATCGTTTGATCTTTGGTTTATCTTCTTAGGCCTCTTTATCATTTGTATCTGTGAATCTTCCAAATTAGACAAGGACAATATCCGGTTTACGGTATTTAGTATTTTGTTTGAAATCATCAGTGCCTATGGTACGGTGGGCTTGTCGTTGGGATTCCCCAATGTCAATGCTTCTTTGACCAGTCAGTTCAATACTATATCCAAATTGGTCATTATTGCCATGATGATTAGAGGAAGACACAGAGGTTTGCCGTATTCGTTGGATAGAGCGATTATGTTACCAGATGATCATATGCATCGGAGAGATCGTGTCCAAGAACACCATGCCATCAGATCTAATACCATGGAAAGAGCTACTACTCTTGGTACTGCCAACACTTTTGATGGAGCATCTGTAAACTCCAACATTTTGAAAAGAACAGTGACAAAATTGGTTAATCAAGTCAGACGTGCTTCGACTACCGGCTGGAAAGATACCCAGGAAAGAAATTATGCCAGTAGTTTCCAAGGCAGCACCAACAAATCGGTCTCGACTCGCCGTGAATCTAATAAACCCGTCAGTAGAAGAGGCAGTTATGCTGTCAGTGCTAGAAGTCCTCGTGGCAGCGTTGTGCAGAATGAAGAACATCCTAAAAATCCAGCCTATGAATTGGACTCCCTCCCTCCATCTCACCCACCATCCCACCATCAAAACGTCATGATTGACGACGTGATTGACAAGAATTAATACTTTTGACTAATACTGAGTGATCACTTTATATATTTATTAGCTATAATTAATGATTAATTTACCAATAGTAGAAATTCTAAACTAGTAATACCAGTTCGGCTTCTTGTTTGCCTATTAGATACTCGCAAAGGTAAGGTTAAATGTTCGCCATGTGCTGATTCTTCTGTTTCAATTTTTCAATTTTTCAATTTTTTTACAATTTTTCAAAAATTATACAAAGAACATATATTTAGGAATCAAGTTAACTTTTATTTTGTTATGATTAAACAAGTAGAATAAATTGAAGATACACGGTATCTAAAGGAGTACTGGAATTAAAGTGCGGCCAGAGTATCATTGTAATTTTTATCGGAAGAAATTAATAGGTCTGATTTCCACAATCACAGCGTGAAATATCATGAACGAATAAGGCAACCTAAAAGAATCATATTGAGCGTATTGGGAATATCAAGTACCAAGTACTACCTCAACCTAGTCTTTGTCTCCCCCTGATCCATTGTACCTACTCAACTTGCATCTATATTTACTTGAACTCAAAAATTATCTTTATCGAAAGAATCGTGCATTATGCTCGTTCAGTTATACTTTTATGCATTCTATTTATTCTTTGTGCTACTCTACAAATAATTCTTTCTGTTGGCTGTCCTTATAAACCTTCTTAACTGCCATTCGACATCACAATCCTTATTATCAGGTAATCCCAATTTAATTTCATACAATCTCATTTCAAATCTAGGTCCGATTTCACTGATTTCAACCGAGTCCTTGGTTTTAACATAAACATGGTGTCTGACTGAAATAAAATCGTCATTATTGACAAATGTGATAACTCTGGAACTGTCTTTCTTGGCTCCTGGAGGAAACAAGTGTTTCAAAATCTTTTCTACTCGCTTACCCAACTTGGTGGTGAAGTTCTCAAAAATCAAATGAGGATATGTTTCCGATATGTTACCAATATTAGGCAAATCATGTCTTAACTTGACATTATGTAAGGTGAAAATAGCACTGGGTCCATGGGGAAAGTGTGATATAGTTAATGAGGTTGGCACACCTCTGTGTTCGTGTAGTAAAATTAAATCAGTTATTTGAACTCTGGTACAACTCTTGACCAATTCTGGTATAACATAATTACCTCTATTCAACTTTAAAGAGTTTGGGAACATTAATTTGATTTCTTTGGAAAACTGTAAAAGCTTTACTGAAGGATCACGCGAGGTGGTTATAATGATCTTGGGGTCTATGACACCGGAAAGTGCAGAGTATTCGTCATCTATTTCTACCTGTTCACTTTCATCAAAGATAAAGTCTTTTTGTAATTGTGAATCTTCAGCTAGCTCTTTGGATAATGGTTTACCTGAAGCCAATGCAGCCTTTAACTGCTGTCTTTTCTCCAATAAGTTGGATTCTTGAAGTTCCAAAGACTTTTTGTAGAGGTACTCTCTTCTCTCTCTTGCTTGTCTTCTAATCATGGTGGGTACGGTTGTTAGTATAGACTATAGATTTGAGATGAGTTGAGAAGAGCTGAAATTTTTTGGCAAGTCGCACGATGAGCGCGCAGAGTGACTTTTTAACAAGATAAAGATAAAGCGTGGGAAGAGATCTATGATGCTTGAGAAAGAGAGGATTGGATTGGGCTAGAGCGTGAAGAAGGAATCCAGCGACGAAGAGGTTGTGCCAGGTTGAGATATGCTGACTGTGCCGCACAGACAGCACGTACTAGCGATGCACTCAGCTACTTCTTTTTTGCTTACGTAACCAGGTCGATGTCTTCGGTGGCTGCGAATCATGCAGGCAACACCATAGCACTCTATTTCCAGCCAGAGAACGATAATTACAATCAAAAATAACTATTCAATTCAAGGAATCAGTAGTCAATGGCCCAATTATCGTGTTATCGGGATTTCAGTACCTGTATCCAACAGGCCCTCCTGTAACTTGGCAATCTCTACTTAACTACTGTCTTCTGTACTATCTTTTGAGCGCAGGTATCGAAAAGCCAATTTTACTAACCAAAAAATCTTTTATGGTCTTAATCGTTAGAGAATGGCCGCAATTCCTCCCTCTCCTGTTTCCGCCGCCTGATCCGCTCTACCGAGTCCTCCACAGCCTTGCAAAGTGGCTGATTACATAAGAATTGGCCAAAATTTCCAAAATCAAAAAAGCCAAAATCCGCAGTTCAAGTCCGATGACCGAAGTTAAGACCTAGATCGATCAAAAGTGGCGAAAAAATCGGATAGGCGAACTTTTAGAACCATTGGACTAACCGGGCGTCTTCCAGAGCCCGCCAAAGTTCGACGGTCAAGAAAATAACACAAAATGGCCAAAACCGAACATTTATTCTGAAGTCTGACGGAGAAGCCAATACTATAGATCGTTAGAGCAAGACCGGATCTTCAGAATGGCGTGATTTGGGCCCAATGGGTCCAAATGGGCGTCTTGTAGAGTCTCTTGAAATTTGGGCTTAGTCAGCGAGTCAAAAAGGGTCCGAAAAACAGCATTTAAGGAACCAAAAAAAATATTTTTCTCTCTGATGGACGCGAGAAGCTGTAGATGGCTAGAGTTGGGCCATTTAGATTACCGTGCTGATCTTGGCTTGTCTGGATCGACACGGCGTCCTGTAGAGCCATTTGAGAAGTTTGCTTAGAGATGCTTAGTCAGTGCTTAATAAGGAAGAATTCCCAAGGCCCTGCCTTGAGAAATCCTCGATTTTTCGATTTTTCGAGATTCTCGAAAATCTGCGGAAATCCGGGGCTCCTAATTGGGCCAAG
>JAJMBY010000060.1:0-39794 GCA_030585145.1 Suhomyces faveliae | reverse complement strand
GAACCCCGGTCCCCCGCGCGACAAGCGGGGATTCTAGCCACTAAACTATCACGGACTTGTTGTTGAATGAAGAAACAGAATTAAGTTTATGCCCGACGGTCTGAAGCCTCCAGAGTTTGCTCTGGTTTCGACCCAGTTGTAATTTAATAACTTGCTTAATAATTAGTTTAGCTCCCGAAACAGGATGGAAAAATTATGTATTGGCAGACAACAATATTTGTGCCGTTTTCAACATCTCACCCATCTATATCAACTGTGAAATATTGAAAGAACCGAAAAATAACACTTGGAACCAAAAAATTCCAATATAGTTCATTTAAACTGGTTGAGATGGATCTTTCGAGTCTATAAAAGAAGTAAAATACAATTAGTGATTATTGGCCTATTAGTTTAAATCGTGACGTTTATTAATTAATCGTTATTATGCAGAAGTAAATGTGACCAGAGTCGTCTATGATAAGTTATTTTTTACAGTGTTTCTAAACTTAGCCCAACCTGTTAAGCTTGAAAGATACTTGATTTCTTCGATCTCTTCTTCAGATTCAAAGTATCTGTCGGTGTCAAAATCCATATCCTCAAACTTAACAAACTTATCCTTTCCTCTTCTATAGACCCACCATATGAGGAAAGTTAATGGGAAGACCCCCAATTCAAGATAATTCTGGAAGAAAGAAGCAGTGTCCCAAGGCGAGAATGATGTCCAGCCTTGTACCAAGATAACAAAGCCGCCGAATATGACCACAAACCATGGTCCGAAAGGATAACTCCAATTTTTGAACAACAATTCATTTGTTCTACCTTGATGTTCCAACCCTCTTCTGAAACGGATACTGGTGACACCAATAACCCACCAACAAATCAAATTGGAAAGTCCCACAATACTTTGTAGCCAAGACCACAAGGTACCTGCACCAATGAATGAAGAGCCGAAACACAATCCACCACAGATCCAGGTGAAGAGTACACCAACATAAGGAATTTTAAACCGGTTGACTTTGGTGAAAAACTTGGGGAAATAACCTTGAAGACCTAAATTGTACGCAAGTCTAGAGCCTGCAAAAAGGGCGTGATTACCAGCGGAGATCACAGAAGTCAAGATAACTGCATTCATGAAACTTCCAGCACCCTTTGCTCCGACCATCTGAAACACAATGGTGAATGGGGAAGTGGTCACTTTTCCGTTAGACAAGTTAGGATAGTCGTATGGAACGTTCATACCAATGAAGAAGGCAGTGAAGATATAGAAAATCATGATTCTCCAAAAAACGTTTTTGATGGTTTGTTTGATAACAATAGTGGGTCTTTTTGTTTCTGCTGCAGTCAAGGTAATGGATTCAGTGCCACCATAGGCAAAGGCAGCAGTAACAAAGACATTGGCGAAACCTCTGAAGCCATGTACAATAGGAGCTTCGCCATAACTCCACCATTTGAACCCGTAGTATGCATGATCTGGATTAACACCAGCATTACAGATAATACTGATAATGAAGAACATTATAATGGATATCACTTTCAACACGGCAAGCCAATATTCGGCCTCACCGTATAATCTGACGTCTATCACGTTCAAAAATAAGAGAAAGAACCAAAAGATTAACGAGATCACGTAGAACGGGAAGTCCGTCCAGTACTCCATGACCAACTGAAGTGCCGTCAAGTCACTGGCAACCGAACATGCATCGTTGAACCAGTAGTTAAGGAGGATGGCAAATCCCAACGATTCACTTCCGAACCGACGGGCATAGGCGGTGAAAGATCCTGAAACAGGGTACTGTACTGACATTTCACCCAACGAAAGCATGGTAAAGAACACCAACACTCCAATAATCATATAGCCAAGCAAAAGAGATAATGGTCCTCCTCTTGCAAGTGCTTTACCGGTACCCAAATATAAACCTGTACCAATGACACCGGCGATAGTTATCATATTGATCTGACGAGCACTTAATGCTCTTTTAAGATCTTCTATTTGCCCTTCTTTTGTAGAAGAGGCCCCATCTATGGACCTCTCCAAATCATGAGACGGCTTGCCTTTGTCATGACTCGTTATGGGTACACCTTTGGTGTCGTTTGTATCTATTAGTGACATAGTGAATTTAAAACCACGAATATCGATGTTGAATGATATTCACAATCACTTAAATTTGAGACGGTTGATGTTGAGATCTCTAATCTTTTATATCAAATGTGTGATACCCTATGCCTTTTATAAATTGCTAATTATGGAGAAAAAAAATGTTGCAAAAAACGGATTTGTAATGGTATTTCTTTTGTACGTAAATATTAATTGAGGAACCAAAGTTGGAAAAAGGAAACTGGCAACGGGGTTGGAATGTCGGCGCATGATACTACTGACGCGGTGGTAGTTGTTACTGTAAGGACGAAGTGTTGAGTCGAGAAATGCCCGGTTATTGTTCAGAGGTGATGAGTCTTGTCTCAACTGTGGCGTCATATTTAATGCGGGTCGCCACGCTATGCAGCCTGAACAAATTACAACTTTGCACGTGACCAATATATTTGCTTCTTTGTGAAGGCGACGGCGACGCATTTGGAGGCCGAGAAAACGGCTTTAGTGCGAATCGTCAAATTAAGGTTTCGGAATGGTCTGTAGATTGTAGCAGGAGAGGGCAGCATCCCAGGCCTTGTGCCCAACATGAATATATATATATATATATATATATATAAATGTGCTCGCTGAGATGACCATTCTTTTCTTTGGTGGTATGTGGTATTTTGTTTTGCTCTACTATTTATACTTGTTGCCTGCTTTTGCAGCCACTGTCACTGAGGTGGAGATCGTTAAGGTGTATGTAAGCGTGCGTGCATTGACGGTTGCCTCTTCGACCACCACCACTTCCACCTCTTTTCCCTCATTAATGGTATCTCTTCACAACTACTATCGCTCGTTGCACGGCTCGCAACCAGTTGCATGGAACCGTTCGCTAGAAACATACGCTAGCAACTACGCGTCCGCCTATAATTGTTCGGGAGTACTTGCACACTCGCACGGACCTTACGGCGAGAACCTAGCTATTGGGTACACCAGCAGTGGTGCACTCAAGGCATGGTACGACGAAGGTGACAACTATAACTACGGACTGGAGTCTACTTACAACCATTTCACCGCGATGGTGTGGAATTCAACCACGTCTTTGGGTTGTGCTGAAAAATACTGCAACTCTATTTGGGGTACATATCTTATTTGTTCATACTATCCGCCAGGAAATATAATCGGGCGCTCGAGCGAAAATATCGCAAGGCCTATATCTTGACATTGTCGCACAAAATGACTTCTTCCAAGTCAACGTAATGTTGGTAGAAAGACTTGAAGAGATTGGTCAATCTAAGTACATCGAACGTACCACCGGTTTCTCTAATCGAATGCATAGACAACTGAGGATTACCCAAATCCAAGGTTCTGATTCCGAGTTTTGCAGCCAAAATAGGTCCGATAGTGGATCCGCACGGCGAGTCGTTTCTCACCACAAATAATTGTAAAGGCACCTTGGCTTCATTTGCAGCCTTTTTAATGAGCACAATACCAGGGGAGTTGGTGGCATAACGTTGGTTGGCGTTGATTTTGATTACCGGACCCAAGTTAAGCTGTGGTCTATTCTGGCCTTCGTATGCTTCACTATAGTTGGGGTGGACTCCGTGGGCCATATCGGAAGACAACAAGAACGACTTGGCCATGGATTGGTAAAAGTAATCTCCCGAAGTGCCACTGAAGTGAATTTTAGTGATGCGCGCAAGAATATCCGGTAAGAAGGTGGAGTCGGCACCTTGTGCGGATACCGAGCCGATTTCCTCGTGGTCAAACAACGAGATCAACAGGATCCCGCGCTGGGTGCTCAAGTCTTTGGAAGCCTCGACCAATGCTGCGGTAGCGGTGAAGCACGAGGTCAAGTTGTCCAATCTGGGAGAAAAGATAAACTCGTCGTTCAAGCCACCAATGGTACTCTTTTGGTGGTCATACAAAACCAACTCAAAGTCTTCGATCTGTTGCACCTCGACATCCAACTCCTTGGCAATCAATTCAATCAACGAGTGGTTGTGTCTCTGGATAACGTTTTGGACCGACTCAAACTGTTCTGGCGACAACTGTAAATCTGGGTCGTCCGCGCACGAGTGTTTTTTCCCTTCCAATGCGGTCTGGCCGGCAATTGGCACAAGCTTGGTCTCTTTGTTGAACTCAAACTTGGTGTTGACTTCTCTGTTCAAGTGGATGGCCAACGTTGGTATTCTCAACAACGGCTTGTCTATTTTGATAAGTTTGGGAACATAGTGTCCGTTTTGATGCACGTAAACTCTGCCCGCAATGGACAAGTCGCGATCAAACCACGAGTGCGCAATGAGGCCTCCATACTGCTCTACACCTACTTGGATAAACCCCTCTGATGTTTTGCGCGAGATGGGCTTGATTCTCAAACATGGCGAGTCAGTGTGGGCACCCACAATGGCGAACCCGTTACCGTTTTTGAACTGTTGCCCAACCGTAAATGCTATGAGAGAAGAGCCGTTTCTGGTGACGTGGTACTTGCCCCCGATCTTGACGTGTTCATTCCAGTCGGCTCTTTCGGCGAGCTCCTCGAACCCGGCCTGGGCAAGCTCGAGCAGAAGATTCTTGACGGCGTGGTATGGGGTAGGAGACTTGTTGACGAAATCAACAAACGCCTGTGCGTGTTGCAAGGCAGACATGGTTTTAAGTAGTGAGTATGTAAAAAGATGGGGCGAAACTTGTGTTTTATATTTCGTAGAGTCGTGGAGCCGTGCGTTAGGTGGATTGTCGCACGAGTGTTGCAAAGAGTTCGCAGACGCACAAGAATACAAATCGCAAAGGTAGTCGCACTAAATGGTAATTGTACGATCTACTTTGAGTGAAGTTGATTGATGATCGATCATACCAGTCAAGTAGATTACTCTAACCCTACGCCTCAACATTAATTCTCCCATGGTCTACGCAGCTCAGAGATACGTCAGCTTTTGAGATCATATTAAAGATCATATTGAAGATCATATTGGAGATCACATTTGAGATCATATTTGGAGATCATGTATTAGTGTGTATTTAGTGTATTTATTGTGTGTTGTATTTATTGTGTGTTGTATTTATTGTGTCTGGCGTGTTGGTGTGTTTGGTCAAATTTTGATGATGTAATTATTTTTTTGGTGTTGTATTTTTGATTTATCGCGTTGCACTTACACTTCACACACGATGAACAGACTCAATCTACTAGTTTTGTTGACATTATTCAGTATAACCAATGCTCTTCAGGTGGTTCCGTTGTTGGTAGCATCCCACAAGGTTGTCCCTGGGCTCAAAAAAGGTTTGGCATCCTCCAACTACGCCATTCACAACACCACTTCGGTGACCAATATGCTCAAAAAGTTGATAACCACATGTTCTTCTGATGAGTATATTATCATAGACCAGCCTGGATTGACCTATGATGACATGACAGTGAAAAACAACGACCATTGGTCGTTGGTTCGCAAGTACTTGACATTGGCATCTACCGTGATAGGATTGCCCAAAGTGGAGCCTTCGGTTGATCTCGACTTTCTCGAAAGATACGTTACCAGAAACTGCCACGCCGAGACCATCAAAGTAGACCACGATGACGAAAATGAAGTAGGGGATTATAGAGATACCAGAACCAGAATCATTCGGATCAACTTGAGTCCGCTTCCTCAAGACAAGGACGAAAGAATAGCCACCATAAGAGAACACGACGACTTGATCCGTAAGATTATTCGTAAACTTCCTTCCCCACATTATACGTTGATCATGACCAGTTCTGTTCCTGCATCCATCCACCCCATGCCCAAAGAAGCCTTTGACCTGTTTCCCAACGACTTTGAGATATTTAATGATATAGTCAATGATCCAACCAGAGAAAACGAGGTGGAAAGAAACAACAACTTCCACAAGGTCGATCCCCACTGGATAGAAAACAAGCACACCAACCAGCGGTACTTGAAAAACCGCCAACGGGACGAGATCCATTTTTTCAACAACGAATCATGGCAAAAGCACGAAAAGATGGTTACCACCATTGTAGTGATGATTGTGACGTTGTTTACAATGAAAACCCTCAAGTTTGTCAATTCCGCCAAGAACAAGCTCATAAAGAGTAAGAGCAAGAGCAAGAATGGAATTATCAATAAAAAGAAAGATTAGCGAGCGTCGCTGAGCATAACTGAGCACAACTGAGCACAACTGAGCGAGCAGTAGCGAGTGAAGTTAGTGATTGAATAATAAATAGATATTTAAGCCAGCTATAGCGAGAGAAGTTACCTTCCGTACACCAGTAAATATTATTCTACTACCGTACTTTTTTCTCTACTCGTAACTTTATTTCAAGCAACTTCTTACTTTCATAATTTACTAGTATGAACGAGCGATAGATGTTATTGAGTGCTTATGTACCGCTAACTTCACTCGCTATGCTCGCTCAGTTACGCTATGCTCGCCAGTTACGCTGTTCAGTTACGCAGGTTCATCTAATGCAAAACTTGACATGGCTGCGAAATTCTTGCTAAATAATAATTCGTTGACAGGTAAAAGCAACAAAACTTACGCTCGATCAGTTTTTCTTCTTCTATACTACACCATTGCTTGTTCAGTGTTCAGTCATTTTATACTTCTATATACCAACAACTTCTCTCGCTATTGCTCGTTCAGTTAGTGCTTTCCTGTGCAGTAACTTTATCAATTAAGTATGTACTTGGTCATTAACTTTTTTTCTCGTTTTCGTGATCATCATCTTCTCCTCTATCATCGTCTTCTCTTTCATCGTCTTCTCCTTCTTCATCCTCCTCCTCTCCTTGGTCATTCACCAATACACTAGCATCGAAATAAAACGACGGGTCTAATCCTGAAATATTGGCCGACCTCACCTTTCCTTCAAGTAAAAGTTCACTCATGATTTTACCAGTGCCTGGAGCGTTATTGATACCCCAGCACGAATGGCCTGAGGCCAAATACAAGCTTTCGACGTTTGTTTCTCCAATCAATGGTCCCGAAGACGATGGTACGTCTAGAACAGGAAGATAACATGCTTGTTTCTTGAGAATATGGCCCTTTCTGAGATTTGGTGATAATTTGCCCACCTGCTTGAAAAGCTCGTCGCACTTCGATTTGACCACTTCCACGTCGTCGGTCGTTTCCGGAACGTCTACTGCCGAATCTCCTTCACCGCACACGTATACTTCATCGTGTCTGGCGTATATCTCTGGAGAAATGAATGAAGTGGGTCCGGTTCTAAACTCGGTGAAAATGGCATATGGCGACACAGTTTGGTCCTTAAATGGCGCCACGGTGATGGAATGGGCTCTCAAGCCCGAGATGGGACAATCGGGCAAGATTTTCGACGTCCATGGACCCACCGATAACACGATCTGGTCTCCCTTTAAATTTATCGACTGGTGCTGTGATTCTATAGACGATTTCACAGACGTGGGCTGGTATGCTACTCCCGTAGCCTTGCCGGTTTCCATAGAGAAGGTGATTTCGTTAACTTTACCGATAATTAGTTCGATAGAACCCTGTGACTTTTCCACTGCCTTTTTCAATATGAACGTGGTGAACTTATATGGATGTACCTGTGCAGTTGTGTCGGTTCCTCCTAGAGTGGAGCATTCGGAAATGAGGGACTCAGTGATCCAATTGAGCGTTGCTGGAAGCTTGGGTTTACGTTTGGTTTTATTGGTGCCGTTTCTGGTGGCCCGAGACGTTTTACGAGGGGGTTTATCTGAAAGGGAAGAAGAAGAGTCTGAATCGTGATTCTGAGACTTTTTGAACGTTTCTTGATCTTCATTTTGTATTTCGTCTTCATTCTCGTCATCATCATCCTCATCATCCTCATCCGTCAAATTGCTGAGATCTCCTTCCAATGAAACAGTATTCAATCTCCGGTAGCCCCATTCAGTTTCTCCATCATACAAGTCAGATAACTCTTGGTGCAATTGAAATGATAGCGGGACGATTTCTTGGGGGAAGGCCCATAGAGCAAGAAGTCCGCCGGCCTTTCCCGAAGCCCCTCCTGCAACTCTTTTGCTTTCTACGATTGTGATATGGTACTTGGCGGGGTCATACTTGGGGTGATGCACCAAATAGTATGCGGTGGATACTCCAATAATTCCGGCACCCACGATAATGATATGCTGCTTGCCAACATGTCTGCCTGACGGCTCTGAACTGAACTTGAGGTAATCGAGCATGTCACTGTAATTGTTTATAATGTCGAATATCTACTTGTCAGTTGATTTTGGAATCGGATGATTTATGATATCAGCGTGACGCGATGCGCACGTGATGGCAAGAAAGTAACTTTACGAGCGATAGCGAGTGAAGTTGCTACACAGGCAAGCACCAGCTGGCATAACTGGACGAGCGAAGGCGAGAGAGAGCAGTAGATTAGAACAATTAAAGGTCTGAGAAGCTACAGCAGATTTGTACTAAAAGATCTGTGAAGAAGTTACTGCAGATAGAAGAATAAGAAGTTGGTGAGTGCCGCGGCACGTGATCTTATATAATTGGGTGCAAAAAACAGAACAGAGAACGAAAGTGGTAAGATATATAATACATTTATATTGATGGACGAGGTTATATCAGGGGGTTACCGATCGCATGTTACATATTGATCAAAATTATTTTTTTATCAGGTCTATAAACGTAACTTCTCTCGCTATCGTTCGTTACTGTTTATCCCTGAGAACACCATCCCATCTGCACGAAGAACTCATAAATCTTCGACGCCTTATTCACATCTATTTTCAACGCCTGTCTTGCATCCTTTTTCTTCAATATCCCATTATTCTTCACCGCTTCCTTCATCAACTGATTCTTAATGGCAATATACGGCTTAGGAAGAATCCGAAGAGTTGCACACAACTGTTTCTCCTCGTTGGACAATAAATCGAAATCAGCCGCATGCAGAATATCAAGCGGCGCACGCGCATTGCCCAACTTGGGTTTGTATTCGGGCTGGGGTGATGAATATGCCTTGCGGCCTCCGTTCATGCCTATTCCACTTCCAATACCTCCTTGATGGTTTGATGCGAGACCGGCTCCCATTGAGTGACTTGGAGTATTGGACGAGTGTCTGGCGCTGAGTCCGTCGTTGCCCATCCGTTGGTAGTGAGCCGCACGAATTAACTTATCCTTTTCGAATTTGTTACCATCTTCAATGGTGGTGATTCCGTGGCGCCTCCAGTTTTGTAATTGTTGGATTCTGATTCTGCATTTCAATTCGTTCAACATTTCTTGAGTAAACGATGCAAAGTCTTGTGGAGAAAGAACTCGAATAAATGCATTGATTTTTCTCAACAAATCCTTTTCCTCCTTGGATTTTCTTTTATCGGCACTGATATTTTTTCTATAATCAAGCAAGTTGTTGAGAATCATGATACGTTTTCTTTCAGCACGCGTGGTCAAGCGGGAACTGTATATGTCTAGGATAGTCAATTTCAACTCGATGTCTCCCATCAGATCATCGGGATCGAATATAAGATCTTTGACGGGGATTTCGGCTTCGTTTTCTGCTTCGTAATCAAACTCCAATCTACCAGGCATATAACCTTGGATTTCATGACATAATGGCACAGATGCCACTGGTTTGGCTTTGGGTGGAGGCAATGGCATGTTGCGACGACGTTCCAACCTGGCCTTTCTTTGTTGCAAGAACTTGAGTGGAGTGATATCTTCAAAGTTGTTTTCTTCTTTCAGACTTGGTAACGGATATATGGGCGATTGCAAATATACCTGGAAATAGTGGTTTGCAACCTCTTCTTTGGACCTATTTCCAATATGATCGGCGATGTCCCGCCAATTACCCAACCCGAAGGTTTCGCAGCCTTGAATCAATAACATCTCTTCATCGGCTCCCCAATCGGCATCGAAAATGGGATATGTATTCTGCTCAATGACATAGTAATCATGCCATGGCTTATGGTCTCCAGTGGTGGAACCAGAACTAAAACATGGCACACACAAGTCATAATCAGTACATATAGCACATTGGATTCTTATTCTGTTGGTGCAGTCAGTAGAGCATACGTCACAATGAAATAGTTTACTCTTTGCTTCCATAATATTTATTTTTTTGCAATCGTACAATTCAGTTTAGGCGACAAAATTGAGTATAAAAAATGACTCCGGTTAGAGTGAGGAGGCGCCCGAGATTCGTTGAATCAATCTATAAATCTGCACAATCAATCAATTTTTGGAAAGTGGCTCAAATTCTGGGTCCTGTTGTGATTCGTATGAGAGCATTCACTACTGTTGCAGTGAATCGTTAGGGTTTGCTTGTGTTGCTGGTGTGCGGTTGATTTCGACGGTCAGTTTGGTGTCGCGTCGCGGTAAACGACGACATTGGGAAGATAAACACGTGCGTCTTCACGTGCGTAAATAAAAAAGCAGTCACACCAGTCACCTGATACATCTCCCGCCATCTCTTTTTCCCACCTGCAGATACGTATTCACGTGCCCATCGCCAGCTCTACTGTCACGTTCGGCTTCACTATGCGCACCTGCCAATCCTCAAAATTTTCACCGAAAAGCACCTTAACAGAAAAAAGAGGAAATTAATAGACTTCTTCTTTGTCGTATCATTAATAACTATACAAAATGGTATGTAACGAAGTGATGATATAAGCACCAGAACACTAGAGACAACATCAGAATCATTAGAGGCACACCAGATACATGTCAACAGAAGTGGAGAGCTAAAATAAAAATCTACAGTGTTCATTATGATTTGAAAAGTTTTGATGTCCGAAGTGAAAATTTATCAACACCCTTGAAGTCTGTCGACATCAAGTACAAATCAAGTCCAATACTAACTATCTAGGGTCGTGTTAGAACTAAAACCGTTAAGAGAGCCTCCAAGGTTTTGATTGAACGTTTCTACCCAAAGTTGACTTTGGATTTCGAAACCAACAAGAGATTGACCTCTGAAATCGCCGTCATCCAATCCAAGAGATTAAGAAATAAGATTGCTGGTTACACCACCCACTTAATGAAGAGAATTCAAAAGGGTCCAGTTAGAGGTATTTCCTTCAAGTTGCAAGAAGAAGAAAGAGAAAGAAAAGATCAATACGTTCCAGAAGTCTCTGCTTTAGACTTGTCCCACACCAACGGTCAATTAGAAGTTGACGCTGAAACCGCTGACTTGATCTCCACCTTAGGTTTCAAGATCCCTGTCCAAACCGTCTCTATCTCTTCCCAAAGAGGTCCAAGAAGATTCGCCAAGAGAAACTAAGTATATAGTTAATCAACATTGTACTAATTGTTAAGTAACGAGCTGAACGAGCGATGCGAGAGAAGTTGTGCCCACTTGCTTCATCGGTAACGTAGAGTAGGAAACGCCCTAATACCTGTACAGTTTATGGTATGTGTGTCACGTGATCCAACCCTGTCCAAATTGATCTGCGACGTGTTTAATCAACACCACTACACAATGAGGTTTGCTAGTATTCTAAATGCGGTATCGCTCGTGTCGGTGGTCAGTGCCCAGCAGTGGTTTCCTTTGAACAAAAAAGGTGAAATTCCCAACGATATTACTCCATACGAACACGGCCAGACCGTGTTGATCGACTGTATTGCCAGAAATATCGACAACGGTGAACACAAATTCGATGATCAGGAAAGAATTGTTTACACGTCGTTTCCGGTGTGCAAAGAAACAGGAAAGCCATTGAATTTCAAGTATGGTGTCAGTGAAGATATCAATTGTACCATTGGATTCACCGATGAGTTGTACCACTTGTTCCAGTTGTACATGCATGAAGACGTTCCTTTCAGTTGCAGATTGCCATTAAGTAGCGAGCCAAACTACATAGAGAAGGGCGGAGCTTACGTGCCGTTAACCTTCAACTTCAGAGGAGAAATTCACGACTCCCACTTGGATATCGACCATTCCGTCAATGTCTTGATCACCAAGCCCAACAACAATAACAATGAAGAAAATACGTTTATTAGTGCCATAGCCTTTTCTTCGGGTACCAATGCCTCCAGAATTGTTATTGGCGACTTCCTTACCCTCAATTTGGCTGTCAGATGGTACGACCAGATCGTGGGATCAAACTCCGCTACCAAAAACCGGGGCAACTTACCATTCAATGATGGTTTCTACAAGTTTCCTACCAAGTTCATTCCAATCGGCTATTCATTGTTTTACTTCTACTTGGTTCTTGTCGCCTTGGTCTCGGGTTCAATAGTGTTGGCTTTAAGTTATCATCTGTTCACCAAGAAATTGACCCGTGGCTCCAATGGTAATATTTATAAACCTATTGATGGTGAATCTGCTTTTGGAAAACTCGACTGAACAACTAACTAAAGGAGCGATAGCGAAAGGAGTTAGCGAGAAGTAACTTTTATTAAATACAAATTAAATACTTCTTGACTGTTACATATAAAAATACCAGTTGAATAAACATTAAAAATACCAAACACTTGATGGTCATATACTATTTGACTAGTTGAAGACTAATTGAGGAAGAAAATAATAATTGACTATTTAAATATTTACATTTCGAACAATGTTATTTCTTACCATATAATGGCTCATTTTATGATAGTGTAGGTGACTTTCGAACTGAGATGGTGAAAAGTACTCACCAAGTATTTCTTCGTTGTTCTTTACTAATCTGAAGTGTCTTTTCAGTCATGTTTAGGTTTTCTAATCTACGTGACTTCGCATGCTACGTCTCGTTGATCTGATGCAAAACTTGACATGGCTGCGAAATCTTGATAAATAATAATTCAAACTTGACAGAGAAATAGTAATGCGAAAACACATGGTGAGGTTTGTATACAATAACTTTTTATTTAGTTCAGTTTTATTATTCTATCTACTAGTAACTACTATACACCAGCAAATTACTTCTATGGCTGACTTCTCTCGCTACGCTTGTTAAGAATGCTCGTTCAGAATGCTTTCAGTTAAATGGTACGGCACTTTTTAATAATAGCCTTCAACAACTCTTCTACTCTCTCGTCCTCACCAGCCAAAAATCTATTGCTCAACTCGTTGACATACAAATTGGTCAAAGTATCTCTTTCTTGTCCCTTTATCTTCTTTTTGTAAGCAATAAACTTGTTGACTGATAATTGCAACAACTCAGAGAATTCAGGCAGCTGAGGGTCCAATGTTCTTACAGGCAAGTTGATATCGATCAAGTAGGTTCTCAAGTCATTGGTGTAGTTTCTTTGAACAAATGCTAGGATATGGTTGTACAAATAATCTCTGTTCAAATCGGCAAACTTGTCGAACAAGTTGAGGAATTTCGTCACCACTTCGAATGTTTTGTCATCTTCCAAAATAACGGTTGATCCTTTTGGAATGGCTGACACGATAGCAGGAACACACAAGTCGAATATAGTCAACACCACGTCACCCTTCAACGCAGGATTGGTATCGGGGTTACCCAACATATTCATGTCGACCTCAGGCAAGTGGTTCAATTCTGCCTTCATCTCTTCACCATTTGGCAATTCGATTTTGTCTTCATTGAAATCTTCATCGTCCCCATCTACCGGTTTATTGATGGACTTTTTGAGCTTAAGCTCTTCATGGTCCAACTCATCTTGCTGCTGCTTTTCAGTGATTAAACCCAAGACTTTTCTTCTGGCTAACAACCGTGATATGTAGTTGAGTTCAAATTGAGCATAGCTCAACCATAACTCCAAGCTTTCGGGATTCAACCTCAATCCCTTTTGGAACAACACTCTAGCACCTTTGGCATTGGAATTGGTCTCGAACTCGTACTTGGCTGCTGACAACCAGGCATCAATATTTCTGGGTTGCAATTGCAAAAGACGCGAGTACACCTTGTATATGACTTTGATGGCTCCATAGGTTTTGGCAAACTTCAAGTACTGTGACCACAAGTCCAAATCTCCCGGATACCTTCTGGTGGCTCTATCGAATATAAACATGATTCTTCTAGTTCCAGCCCAATCGGACAATGTTGGTTTTCTATCTATAACTCCAGCACTTATGTATCTGGTTCTTCTTTTTACTCTCAACTTTTCCAAGTTGGTTTCGAACTCACAGTACTTCAAGTAATCTCTAGGCTTGGAACCACGGCCCTGGATCCGGTGCTCAAAGTCGGTTCTTCTTCTCATGATCATGGTGATTTCATTTTTGTCAAACAAACCTTTGGTCTTGAGGTCCTCGAGCTCAGGAACACTCTGTTCAAGAAAATATCTAACCTTTTCAGCCATTCTTGTCTTGGTATACTAGTTGGTTGAAGATGAGATGAGATGAAAACTTCGCAACTTCAAGACTGCAGATAAAATAACTGCGAAAGAGAGACGAAGAGGGTAGAAATAAGTGGGAGTAGGAACGAATAAGAAACAAGTGAGGGTACTGGTGAAGAGAATGATAGGTATGAAGACGTACTTAGAGTCTATTATCTAATTATCATCTAGTTAGTAGGATAAGGCTTTGAGTTAGATATGAGTTCTTGTATAACTGGTTCAATGTGCTAATTGTGCAGAGGCAAAAAAAAAAAGCAAAATGCTCCAGGAGGGGTTTGAACCCACGACCGTCGCGTTCCTCACACGACCGTGACTTATGGTATAACCAAATCGTCGTAAAACGGCTATAAGCACGAAGCGCTAACCTCTGCGCCACTGGAGCACCTTGTTGAAAAACTGGGGAACTCAAACTACTATGAGGAGTGTTCCAAAACAGAAAATTGCCAAAAACAATAAGATGCAACTTTAATTTATTTGATAGATTAAAAGATTATTTGTATTATTATTTCAGGAAAACCTCTTGCGTATTTGTTAGTGATATGATGTCTTCTGGAGCTTCTTAATCGTCTTGCTTTGCTTTCTTTACAATATTCAGTGCGCACTGATCTACAGGAAAAAGAAACATCCTCTACTTAGAAACATCCGTTATAAGAGCGGTGACTAGTCGTGGTGACTAGTCATGGTGACTAATGGTGGTGACCACGATATATTCTATATAGTATTTCCTGCTGACTTCATACATACTTTATATTAAAAGTATATCTATAGATAAGTGGGAGTAAATTGTATTGGTTGCAATTTTTCTGTAAATTTGTTAAATTATGAACTAATTGTAGAAATAAAGAAACACATTAGTTCAATTTTTGATATCATGCTTGTACATATATTTTGATTTTAGGTTTAGCTTATACATATACACTTTCTATTGGCATAACCTCTGCTTAAAGTCTTGACTTGATTGGACAACCGGTTCTCACTATGGTAGTGAGGTAGGTAATTATTATTTGCAGTATTCTACTCTTCTGTTTGCTATTTGTCTTTCTAGTTTATCTTTTTTCTAGTTTATCTGTATTTATAGGTTATCTGTATTTATAGTATTACTGTATAGTTTTTTGTATAGTTTTCCGTGTAGTTTTCTGTATAGTTACAGTTGGTGTTTTCCTGTGTAGATACCTTCTCTCGCTATCGCTCGTTCAGGCAGGCTCGTTCAGGTAGGCTCGTTCAGGTAGGCACGTTCAATGACACGCAAGGGCACGCGAGTCTCTTCCATAACTTCCCCATAAATAGTTACCCACACCTGCTCCGATAGCCACAGCTATCATCAACCAGCCATTGTAGGTCATAAATACCAACATCAACAAAAAAGAGTAGCCCACTTGAAATCCGTATATTATGGAATGTTTCATCTTGAATTGTCTAATGGTGACTGCCGATGAATTTGTTGCGCCAGTCAACATGGCGGTTTGACTCGTTTCCCATTTCTCAACGATCGACTTGATCCATTCGTAACCCGCAGTAAGGAGAATTATCGCCAAAAACGAAATCAAAAACGACCACAATGATCGAATGTGCCACCATTTAAACACAACACAGGTGTTTTTCCAATCCCAAGTGAATAGCATCTATTTGTTAGTAGGGTAGACATGTGGTATAAAAACACTTACGTTCATCGAACACCTATCACTAGGCATTGGCATAGAGTGGTTCATGTCTGAATGGTCCATTATAGATATCAATCACTATTTATATAAAATTGACCTCGACTTATCGTCCTAGACGTGTACGAAATCGCCTAAACAGACGTTAAAAATGCTCAAGGGGCCGCATTTTTATCGCAAAAAACAATGCGTAATTGAGTGATACAAGGTGAAGAAGAAAGGTGAATAGGTGACGCTATAGAATATATATATACATATACATGTACAAATATAAATAGATATATACAGATATGTTTACATCATATTATATATGTATATATTTAACGATGTGTTAGGGACTGGTGGCCGAGACCGGGGTTTGCTTCTTGATGGTTTTGTGCAGTCACCACATTTATATAGTGCGGCCGAAAAGATCAACTGATTTTTTATCGGTACCATGAAGATAATCGATAACGAGGAAAAAGAGGCACACATTGCTCATATTACCACGGAAGGTTTCAAGGGACTTGTATATGGTTCTATTGCATCCGTAGGTTTGTTTGCATACCTCAAAACCAGACATCCCGTCCGGTTCCGCTCGTTCAATACCAGTATTAAAACATGTATTATAACCATGCCTACCATCGCCGTGGGTGCGTTTTGGGCCGAACAAGGTTCGTGGGAGTTTGACCAAATGATGTACCAGTCACAACACAGTCAGAGCAAGGTTATGGAAGAGTTCAGAAAGTGGAACCAGATGTCACTCAGTGACCAGATCTTTTCCTCCTTAAACACCTACAAGTACCAGATTATTTTCGGTTCATGGGCTGCTTCCATGTACGGATCTTGGGTGTATGTCAACCGTGACAAGGTTCTTACCACGGCACAAAAGGCAGTCCAGGCAAGAATGTACGCCCAGGCCATCACTATTGTCTTATTGTTGGGAAGTATGTTGTTGGCAATGAAGGAGAGACAGATGAACGAATCGTTGCCACCCCCAGTGCCTGAATGGAAGAAGGTGTTGCAACAAAAAGAGGCGGAAAAGTTGGTTGCCGAGAAGAAATGATGTATATAGATTAGACCATTAGAATTAGATAGAATGAATGTATTTATTAGAACTGACTTCACCCGACTGCACTGGACCAACACCAAATATTGGCCTTATCAGCAGTAACTGGCACCACTAGCCGCAAATACTAGTCTATTGGCAGTAACTAGCACTAGCAATTGTCTGGTAGCACTTAGTTTTCCTTTTGTTAGTGCTATTTGTCACCTGACTTCTCATACAAATTTTAGTAAATTTTTTATTAGTTATAACCAACCAACGATGCCACCCAAGAACAAAAAGCAGAAGGAGATCGTTCAGGATGAACGGTTCCAGGCAATCGTGTTGACCGACTCGTTCGAGACCCGTTTCATGCCGTTGACCGCGTCCAAACCCAGATGTTTGTTGCCGTTGGCCAATGTGCCGTTGATCGAATACACCTTGGAGTTTTTGGCCAAGGCCGGTGTCAATGAAGTCTACTTGATGTGTTCGTCCATGGCAGACCAGATCCAACAGTATATTGAGGCTTCCAAGTGGGTCACTTCCAATTCTCCTTTTAAAATCACCACTGTCATGTCGTTGGAGTCCAGATCAGTTGGTGATGCCATGAGAGATATCGACAATAGAGGTTTGATTTCAGGTGACTTTTTGTTGGTTTCGGGTGACGTGGTCACCAACATCGACTATTCCAAAGCCATGAACTTCCACAAGTACAAGAAACAACAGGATAAGGACCACATTGTCACGATGGTGTTGACCCAAGCCTCACCTTTGCACAAGGCAAGATCGCAAGTGGATCCCGGCACATTTATCATCGACAAAAAGACCGATCGTTGTTTGTACTACTCTGAAATTCCTTCTATCGATGGAGAAAAGTCGAGCATCAACATCGACCCCGAACTCTTAGAGGACTGCGAAGACGAGTTTGAAATCCGTAACGACTTGATTGACTGTTGTGTTGATATCTGTTCGCCCCATGTTCCTCAAATTTTCCAGGAGAACTTTGACTATCAGTACTTGAGACGAGACTTCGTCAAGGGAGTGTTGACTTCTGATTTGTTGAAGAAAACCATCTATGCGTATATCAGTGGCAACAGCTCCGAATATGCTGCGAGAGTCGAGAA
Organism: Suhomyces faveliae; assembly: GCA_030585145.1. NCBI lineage: Eukaryota > Fungi > Ascomycota > Pichiomycetes > Serinales > Debaryomycetaceae > Suhomyces > Suhomyces faveliae. The sequence continues at coordinate 21,722 of JAJMBY010000060.1, read as the reverse complement.
TTTTGCCACGTATGGAGCCATATCTCAGGACATCTTAGCCCGCTGGTGCTACCCGTTGGTGCCAGACTCCAATTTGCTCGAAAACAACACATACACATACGAGTTCAACCATATCTATTTGGAAGAAAAGGTGATTTTGGCCCAGTCTTGTAAGATTGGAAGCCGTACATCGATTGGATCCAACACTTCGGTGGGAGACGGTTCCAAGATTGAAAAATCGGTGATTGGTAAAAACTGTACTATTGGAAACAACGTTACTATTAGTAACTCTTATATCTGGGACAATGCTGTGATTGAAGACGGTACTGAAATAAGCCATTCGATTGTGGCTAATGGCGTGCACATTGGAGCCGACTGTACGTTGAAACCGGGTGCTATAATTGGTTTCAACGTCAAGATTGGACAGGGCAAAACCATTGCTCCTCACACCAGAGTGGTTGAAAAGCCAATTGTCAAGGAATATGATGGATTTGACGACGAATTTGATAGTGACGATGAAAAGACCGACTTGGAACAAAAGAGCGAGATTAGTCAAAAGCCCGACACTGAATTAGTGGGATCCGATGGTGTAGGATTCATTTACACGTCCGAAAACGAGCTCGACGACGATTCCGACGCCGAGTACGGTGACACCAAATACAACAGAATTGTGTACCAATTAAAGAGTCTCAATGTGTCGGACGAGTCGATTGACTCGGTGACCCAGCACAAGATCAAGAAGCAAAAGAAGAACCGGAGACTGTCTGTTGTTTCGACTGACTTCGAAGCATACTCCGAAGAGGAAGAAGAAGAAGATTTCGCCAAGGAAGGATTCGACACCGTTGAAAGAGCATTGGAGAACAACCACGATTTGGACACCGCCCTCTTGGAGTTGAACACACTCAGAATGAGTATGAACGTCACGTATCACGAGGTGCGTATGGTGACATCACAGGCATTGGTGGGCAAGATTATAGAGTTTATCACCACCGATACCTTGGACGCCAAGGGCGCCACCACCAAGATCTTCACCAAATGGGGCCCCATGTATCAAAGACAGGTATTCAACAGCGAGGAGCAGGTGGATTTGTTGAGCATACTTGAAAATATCATCAGTACCAAAGACAAAGCGTACAATCAGGTGATTCTCTTTTTGGCCATCAGGATACTATACGAGCAAGACGTTTTAGAAGAAGAAAACATTCTTGAGTGGTGGGAGAAATCAAGTGAAGATGCAGCTATCACTCACGTTAGAGGATTGACGGCACAATTCATCACCTGGTTGGAAGATGCCGAAGAGGAGTCTGAAGAGAGCGACGACGAGTAGTTATAGAAAATACATAGAAAAATATAATTGTTGTAAACGGTGTAAAAAATGCTGCAAAAAACTGGCGTGATATTTGCCGCGCACACGCCCCGCCTTTCTATACGAGAGCCGCATGTGAAAACATCCGATGATTTGGATGTATAAAATTCGTGGAAGATCCAGGTTCCACGTACTCCAAATCAATAATGACAAGTTCAGAGCCATATGATGTGATAGTAATAGGCGCTGGTGTGGTGGGTCCACCTATCGCCACCGCTTTAGCCCGTCAGGGCCGCCGAGTTTTAATAGTGGAGCGAGACTGGTCCAAGCCTGACAGAATAGTAGGAGAGCTTCTCCAGCCTGGAGGCATCAAGGCACTCATAGAGTTGGGAATGGTAAAGGCGATAAATAACATCGAAGCTATAGACGTGGTGGGGTACTACTTAAAATTTGGTCAGGACGAAATCGAATTAGACTACCCGCTCAAGTCCGACGCGTACACCACCAATGCGGTGCGCCCCGTAGCCGACTGTGTTTTTGATGGCAACGACAAATTGATGGATGATTCTACGGTGAGCACCAAAGCGTGGAACGACGACGAAAGAGTGCGCGGAATCACGTTTCACCACGGAGAATTTTTGACGAACCTCAGAAAGATGGTTCGCGACGAAGCCAATGTAGACTGGGTGGAGGGGAACGTGACGAGCTTAGTTAGAAGCGCCGAAGACAGTAATCGCGTGGTGGGAGTCGTGGTTAAGGAAGAAAAGCAAACGCGCGAGTATCGTGCCAAGCTCACAATCAGTTGCGACGGTATATACTCCAAGTTCCGCAAACAAGTCACTCCCAACAATGTTCCTGTAGTGGAATCGTATTTTGTTGGATTGGACTTGAAAAATGCTGAGCTTCCCGGCAAAAATAGAGGTAACGTAATACTAGGCGACCACGCGCCAATCTTGATCTACCAAATCTCCCCTGACGATACGCGGATTCTCTGTGCGTACCGGTCGTCCAAACCGCCATCGCAAAGCAATGGCGAGCTCATGAACTACATGACCGAGCAAGTGTTGCCTGCACTTCCAAAGGTTACCCAGCCTGCGTTCAAAGAGGCTTTGAAATCGGCCAAGTTCAGAGTAATGGCCAACCAGTACTTGCCTGCTGTCAAACAGGGCCGCAACGAAAACCAGGGAGTCATTTTACTAGGTGACTCTCTCAACATGAGGCATCCGTTGACGGGTGGAGGAATGACGGTGGGCCTCAACGACGCCGTGCTCGTGGCCAAGCTTTTGCACCCATCACAAGTGCGTGACCTCAGCGACCACAGTGCTATTGCGCGCCAGATGCGCCAGTTCCACCGCCGCAGAAAGAACTTGGATGCCGTCATCAACACCTTGTCTATAGCATTGTATACTCTTTTTTCGGCCGACCGTAAATCGCTCAAGATCTTACAGGCTGGATGTTTCAGGTACTTTGAGCTAGGTGGTTCGTGTGTGAGTGGACCTATTGGGCTTCTTTCAGGTATGCTTCCATTCCCCATGCTTTTGTTCAACCACTTCTTCAGTGTGGCCTTCTATGCCATCTACTGTAATTTTGTGGCCAGAGGACTCGTTGGTTTCCCGGTGGCACTCTACGAAGCCTTTGATACGTTCATCACCGCCGTGGTGTTGTTCACACCTTACTTGTGGCACGAGTTGGTAGCATAGTGTATATAAAAAATAAACGTTATTTTGCAGCCAACATTTCCCCTCAGCTTTGTTTTGTGACTTCGCGAGGCTGAGCAAACAAATATCCACCATTTTTTTTTGTTGTAAAAAAATAGATACCAGTCTTATCATTGCCATCAAGTCAGCGTAGATTAAGATGCCTTCGATTGAAAACGTTCCGTTATTAGGCTCGCAGCCTAATGCCTTTAAACAGGCACAAAACTCGGTTGTGAGATCGTTGTCGCTCACCTTCAAACTGTCCCCTGTCAACTACCTCTTGGTGTTTGTTCCATTGGGGATTTTGGCGGGCGAACTCGGGTGGTCTTCCAACGCCATCTTTTGGATCAACTTCTTAGCTATCGTGCCATTGGCCTCTATCTTGGCCTTTGCTACTGAAGAATTGTCGGAACATGTTGGTGAGACCATTGGTGGGTTATTGAATGCTACCTTTGGAAATGCTGTCGAGCTTATTGTGTCTATTATTGCTTTGAGAGACAACCAGATTAGAATTGTTCAGGCTTCTATGTTGGGTTCGATCTTATCAAACTTGTTGTTGGTTTTGGGATGTTGCTTTATTGCCGGTGGTATCACTCGGGTGCAGCAAACATTCAACCAGACCGTGGCCCAAACCATGTCATCTCTCATGACATTGGCCACTGCTGGTTTGTTAATCCCTGCTGCCTTCTACTCTACTTTGCCTAAGTCCAAGCATCATGACGCTTACACCGACCCAGGCTCTCGTGACGAATTGGTTCTTTCGTTCTCCAGAGGCGTTTCCGTCATCTTGTTGGTGATCTATGTGTTGTACCTTGTTTTCCAGTTGAAAACCCACAAGTCACTTTTCGAAGAGCAAGCTCAAGAAGCCGACGATGGAATCATTACTACTTCTGTTCCTACAGACTCATCCAAACCAGAAGTGTCACACTTGTCCGTCAAATCTTCTTTGTTGGTGTTATTGGGAGCCACTATTCTTGTGTCCTTCTGTGCTGATTACTTGGTGGGCTCCATCGATAACATTGTAGAATCAACTGGTTTATCCAAGACTTTTATTGGTTTAATTGTCATTCCAATCGTTGGAAATGCTGCCGAACATGTCACTGCTATAGTTGTGGCCATGAAAGACAAAATGGATTTGGCCATTGGAGTGGCTGTAGGTTCATCCCTTCAAATCGCTATTTTCGTGACTCCTTTCATGGTGTTAATGGGCTGGGTCCTTGACGTGCCTATGTCATTGTACTTTTCTACATTTGAAACTGCCATTTTATTTATTTCTGTTTCAATTACCAACTTGGTCATTTTGGATGGTGAGTCAAACTGGTTGGAAGGTGCTTTATTGTTGAGTACTTATCTTATTGCCGCTTTGGCCTTCTTTTACTACCCTGACAGTGCTGTCTAAGAAGTCTACAATAGAAAGCAACAGCTGGTACAATAAACAAAATGGAAGAAGGTGCCTTTGCGCTAAAGTAACTAAATTTCATTCTAGTTGGCTGGAACAATACAAAATACATTTTAACAATTTGAGCAATCTCGTAGACCCTCTATAGCCGAGCCATTTAGCTCAGCTAAGCCGATTCAGCCAAATGGTGTTTAACTGGACTTGGCAAATTCAGAGTCTTGGTAAATTCAGAGTCTTGGTAAATTTAAACAACATTCGAATATTCGACACTCTGTTCACCCAGTGTTACCCAAGTAGAAGTTTATGTAGCATAAAGTTTAATTCAGAACTGAATCAACATTTGACTAATTTGGTTCCATCTTCCATGTACGTAATCAACTTTTTCAGATTGAGTATATTGCATGCATCCGGATGGATACAAACCGGATATTTCGGCATTCAGTCTAATTGGGCTCCACTTTGGTTGAATTGGGCCATGAAAGACTAATTAAGGTTGTGGTAAAGTTCATATGCGCCTTATTTTTAGACGTGGGGCCGCGTTTTGAACGCGTAATATTTTCTGTGCGCAAACGCGTAGCCACGCGTGTAAAGGTAAATATCCAATTGTTGTAGATGGGTGTTTGGTAAATAGAGTTGTCATATTAAATATACAAATGAACATAGGCTATGTTGCATACCACAGGAGACAGCAAGAGAACAATCCCTGGTATTGTTGTATTGTTTCCCAAGAATGCAAACGAAGCTGCCCGTGCATACCTGGGCCCAACGGATTAACTAGCTCATGAAACAGCCTGCCGAAATCAGCGAGACCCAATTTAACTATTTCAGCCAGACCCTGCGAGCAACCTTAACCTCCGGTGGAGCCAGTGGAGCCATGTTGCGGATAATTTCATGCCGGCCCCTTGAGCACGCTTCCAAAAAGAATACCGTCGATCGCGGTATTACAAGAATAGGGAGTGGTGATAATGACCTTGTAGTTATCAGCATCTACATGCACTGAGACGAGCGCAACAAAGCTTGGATGAGCGCTATGAGCGTACTACAGATTGGTGCAGCCAAAATGGCTGCACAGGTCATGTGTCATAGTGTAAGTCGATCACTTCGCTCTAATGCGGAGATGTTTATGTTTTGATTCGAGTGTTGATGTTACGACGCGAAACTGTGCCGATGTTGTTGTGGTCCCAGCAATAGACGGGCACCGTACGTCAACGCACCGGACCAAGCACCAATGACAAGCCATCAGAGGGTCGTGCGCGCGCCAGTCGTCCACCGTTAAATAGACGCGAAAACTATTTAACTGTTTTGGGACTAAATCCCCCCTTAATGAATGCATGAATCACTCGCGTAGATTCGCCCCTGCCACACAAAGCCCACACCAAAGGGCGTTTAGTACACAAGCGACGTACGATGCAATGGTGTCAAGGAGGTGTTGATACAACACCGATTTACGTGAACCGTGTTTTAACATAGCATGTAATCAAGCATCTCAACATACAGATTGCTGCACTCCGACGTGCCTTAGCATGCGTCTTCGAACCAAGCTAAGGTTACGAACAATAAAACTGTTTTTAAACAGGCTCTAAATTTCGGGGTATGTTTATGGTTCAAAAAGGTCTCAGGCGTGTTTGAGCCTTATATATAAAGCAAAAGATCGAATCGATGGACTTTTTTTGAAAGACTATTTTATATCGTCTGACATAAAGAGTCTAATACTACACCACACCTACTACCAGTCTATAATATTAACCAGTCATTATGTCGGATAGAGAAGCATTGAAAATCTTTTCAAGACAACCAGTTACCAATGAAATGATCAACTTTTTGGTGGCCACCATCAGCTCCATCATCCAAGTCAAAGTTCCCAAACCCCAATACAGCGTGGTGAGCTCGGGCAGCACGTGCTCCAACATGTTGGTGAGTCCTGTCAAGAAGAGCACATCGTTGGTGCTGTTTATCAAGAACTTGATCAAATACTCCAACGTACAAACACCTACATTGATGGCCACCGTGATTTACCTCAACAAGTTGCGTAACATACTACCAGCCAACGCCGTAGGAATGGAAACCACCAGACACAGAATATTCTTGGCATCGTTGATTTTGAGTGCCAAGTCCTTGAACGACTCGTCTCCCCTCAACAAGCACTGGACCAAGTATACCGATGGCTTGTTGACGCTCGACGAGGTGAACATGGCCGAAAAGGAACTTGTGGGGCTCTTGAAATGGAACGTCACCGTGAAAGAAGACGAGCTCGTGGTGGCTTTGCAGCCGTTTTTGTCTTCCATCAAGCAGTCGCTTGTCAAAAAGTTGGAGGACCAAAGCAAGTATGCATACTACAAGTCCTCCTCCCCACACAGCACCCGTTCTCTTGCATCTCACACTCTGGTTTCTTCAAACTTGTCGGTGCGCTCGCCATACTCATCAAGCACGTCTTCTCCTGCATCGAGATCTTCGTCCAACATGTCCTTGTCTTCGTATCACTCCAACATGTCATTGAGCAACTCGTACTCGTCGAACTCTCTCAGATCGGCGGCCACCTCGAACTATAGCTTGTCTGCTATGGCACAACACGAAGAAGAACTCATGAATGCATCACCCGTCAAGCCAAGAATGCCCCTTTCAGTAAAATCTTCCAACTCGCTCAACCAGCGCGCAAACTTGAAATCAAGCTACAAGGTCAACCAGCATCAACATCATATAATAAACATCAAAAACGGAAACTTCGTCAGAACATCCTCTCCGATGATGAGTCTATCGAACTCTGGAAGAATAATAGCTTAGGGCTCATTGAAATTGAACAATTGCCTGGCTGAAAGAAATAGCTTAAAGGGCTCATTCATCCTCTTCACTTCTTAGCATACGTCATTATGATTGCCTGACTTTTTAATACTTTTAATTTAATTCTAGACTATTCAACTGTAGACTTACCATTACTACTTAATCTTAGAGTGTAGTCTTGGTCGTACTGAGTTATTTAATAACGAGGACGTTGACAGAATGGCTGCGAAAATTGAACAGCGAGCGAATAGAATAAAGTAAAGGAGAGACAAAACTTTAAGGACCGACTTGCTGGCCCCTTTGGCTACTTGAACCTGGAAGTGAGATCACAGCTGTAGGCATGGATGAAGTGATATCACAACTGGAGACTTGAATGAAGTGATATCATAAATGGAGACTTGAATGAAGTGAACCGGAGACTTGAATGAAGTGATATCACGTAGATTACACTTGGTACATTTATTATTTGTTTTTACTGCTAAATATCACAATTAGTTGATTATCAAGGCGGCTTCCTCTCAGTGTTTATTGCGACTCCTCGTAGTACTTCTCATACAGCTTTGGTAATGAGTCCCATGCATGCACGATGAAGCAGAAACTGCCAGAATGCAGGGACGTCAGGCCCGGATATATCTATATCACGTGCACAATTTATATCCGGGATTTGCTCGGCTTGGGGTGCCTCTACAGCTGGCCCACCACGAGTGAAATACATGTGCTCTATAAATTACACGAGATAGGCCATAAAAAATACATCGGGCCAAATAATGAGCGATTTTACGTTTTCACAGCCCCGATATCTGAGCCCTTGTGGTCGACCCCTAGGTGACCGGAAGTCGCATTTTCACGTGCACGCAGCATTTACCCCGGCACTCATGCCTATCAAACTCCAATTTTTCGTCGAGACCTACAAAATTCATACAAACTCTAATAAAGACTATAAATTGATAATTCGACATAATTTCTTCGTACTCTGCCATATGAGCTCTTATCTTATCGCAATACTATTATGTGGAATAATTTACTAGAGAGCTTCAGTAGAATTTTCAGTAGAGTTGTGATGTGCAAAAACTTTGATTGTAGAAAATACCATTTCTTCCCCACCGGATTCAACTACTTTCACTGCATTAATTACTAAGTAGACTGTTAGACTGCTAGAACTAGCACAAGCGTAATATCTATTGCTATTTATAATTTTGCTACTCTTCAAAGACCTCGACTACCATTAGCATTTATTATCTCGATTATAACTAGCTTCAGACTATTTAGTAATTATAGGTATGACGGTTACGTTATTTAAGTGTCATTCTATTTCTATCAGTGTCCATGGGGATCTTCCTTGGGTGGTTCAGGAGCTATGGTGATCATGGTATCGATTCTCAAGATAGCAATACATGCTTCCAAAGCCGATTTCAACGATTTGATCTTGGAAATGGTTGGTTCCAAGACTCCGTGGATACTTTCATTGACAATCTTACCTTCAATCAAATCCAAACCATAGTACTTGTAGTTCTTTCTCTTGATATCGGTCGGCAAAGCGGTTTGAGAAGCGGCGTGGTATGTTCTTAATTTGGAGACCAAATCGGACGAGTCTTTGGCGGCGTTCATGGCCAAGGTTTTTGGGATTATTAATAAGGCGTTGGCAAACTCAGCAATGGCCAATTGTTCTCTGGACCCAACAGTAGTGGCAAAGTTTTCCAAGTATATGTTCAAGGCAGTTTCAACGGCTCCTCCACCAGGAACCACGTTGCCACTTTCCAAGGTTCTCTTGACGACAGACAAGGAGTCGTGCAACGATCTTTCCATTTCATCTAGCGAATAGTCATTAGGACCTCTTAATATAATAGAAGAAGAGGAGTGTTGCTTTGTGCCCTTGATTAAAATACACTCGTCGTCACTGATTCTGGTCTGGGTGACTTCTTCAGCATGGCCCAAGTACGACGATTCAAAAGTCTCTTCACCTTCCAAATTGGACAAGTTTCCAACCAAAGTGGCACCGGTGGCCCTGGCTATTCTTCTTAAATCTTCCTTTTTACACCGTCTGACGGCCAAAGCACCGGCCTCCACAAACTCCTTCAAGCACAAATCATCAATACCTTTGGTGGTCAAGATCACATTGGCACCGGCATTCAAGATCTTGCGGATTCTCTCAATGATGATTCCGTATTCTCTCTTTCTGATTTCTTCCAATTGGTCTGGATCGTCGATATTTATCTGGACTCCCATGGCCATTCTGGCCTTTTGTAAGTTGATATCAAGACACGCGATCTTGGCATTCTTGACGGACTTGAGCATGGCTTGCGATGCAACAGTACAGTTCAATGCATATCCATCTACCAAAATCGACTCAGTAGACGATTTTCCGTGGGCTTTGAGAACGTTTACGGCCTTGACAGGGTACTTGACTTCACCCTTGGTGTTGGTGGTTTTCACTGCCAACATGGCATCCACAACCATCTTGCTGAAGAAATCAGAATCGGATCCAATGATCTTGGACGACATCGACGTCTTGGCTATATTAATCATGGTTTCTTTACCGAGAGCATCGACCGACTGTGACAACACTTCATTGACGTATCTGATAGCTTCTCTCAATGCCAAACGGTAGCCGGTAATGATGGTAGTAGGATGTATCTTGTTTTTTACCAATTCGTTGGCTCTCTTCATCAATTCGGCCGCTATGATCACAACCGATGTGGTTCCATCACCCACCTCTCTGTCTTGCTGCTGGGCCAATTCAACCAAGATCTTACCAGCAGGATGTTGAACGTCCAACAACGATAAAATCGTGGCTCCGTCGTTGGTAACGGTAACATCACCAATATCATCCACCAACATCTTGTCCAAACCCACTGGTCCGAGGGATGATTTCACCACGTTGGCAACACTCTGGGCGGCCAAAACATTCTGGTTTCTGATATCTTCTCCACTAACCTTTTCTCCTCCAAGGAACAACGTATCTGAACGGGCTGCTGAGTACATTGTATAGATGTATAGGATTAATTATGGTTGGTGTTTGATTTAAAAAAATTTGCTGGCGAAAATGGGCGCGCACGAAACTGAAGCTAACTGAAGCTAACTGAACGAGCGCTAGCGAGAGAGTTAGCGAGAGGAGCTACACACGACATCAACTGAGCCGAATGAGCGATAGCGAGAGGAGTTGGCTACTAGGGGACCACCGGCTTTAACTATAGTTAACCAAGTAGATCCACCAAGTAGATTCACCAAGTAGAATTCCCTATATCACTAACATTCTCACTAACGCGCACTATCTCACTACATACCATTCCCACTAATTTTTCTCGCTAATATTCTCACTACTCACTACTATTCTCACTATTCTCGCTCTTTCACTGTTCATACAAATCAATTACGCCTATGAACTGCAAATAGCATGAAGCTGAACAAGTAGATGCCAAACGATGACCTAACGAGCGCGATATTCCAGTAGTCCTAGTAGCCACAACCCGACTGACCCACTCTATACATCGATATAAATTACTGGTGACAAATAATAAAATCTACTCGCTATTGCTCGTTCAAATATCTATTTAATCTACCATCGAATACTTCCCACGCTTGAGCGTGCTTTCCTGTGTAGACTTGACTCGCTGGTTTGTACAGTTTTACGCGTAAAGTCATACGACGTTTCAACCTGCACACAAGCACTCTCATGTCAAATTCAAATTCAAAACAAATAACTCACTTGCTAACCAACACACGTAAGATGATGAAATCAATAATTACCGGTGCCAGATTCTTGTCAATCAGCACTGCTAGACCACTCCGCCACTCTTTAGTCAACTCGGTGAACGCCTCCAATGGTTTGTTAGCCGCCAGCGCCAGTGCCACCAAAAGCGCCAAACCAAAAGCTGCTCCAAAGAAGAAGGATGGGTTAAAGACCAAACTTGCCAAGGAAAAGAACACTTTGAAGGCTTTGGAGAAGAAATTGAAAGCCCACACCAAGAAAGTAGAAGAAAAGCAGAAGCAAAGGGAAAAGGCCGAATTGGCAGCCGCCACCAAGCCGTTCCGCAAGTTGAGTGGATACACTTTCTTCATGAAACAAGAAAAGGGCAACAAGTTTGTTGACTCTGCCGCCAAATGGAAGAGTTTGAGCGACTCGGAAAAGCACTCGTTTGTTATCGACGCCGGCAAGTACAACGACGAACAACTCAAAATATACACTCCAAAACCCAAGAAACCCGCTACTGGCTATGCATTGTACTTGAAGGAAAACTACGTCAACGACGGCCGTTCCATTGGCGAAATAGGTAAGGAATTGAGTGCTCAATGGAAACAGTTGTCTGCCGACGAAAAGGCCAGATACGACGTCAGCCAAACTCTTAAGGATGACTACGCCAAGACCTTGAAGAAATGGACTGAAGACAGGCTCTCCATTCACAAGGCTAAGTTGTAAGCTAGCAGGCACTCACCGAGCGACAGCGAGAGAAGTTACTAGACAAAATCAACTGAACGAGCGAGTCAAGTTAGCGACAGTAGAATGTATTTTGCCATTAATTATCAGCTATGTCTATCAATGAATAAAAGTATCCGCAATAGAACAAGTTACTGGTTAGAAAAATCAGAAGTAGAGGTTCAGAGACATTAACAATGATGCTACGATTGCAACCAAGAGCCGAAGACGCTGTAGATCGAGTCTTTTAGATACCGAGTAATGTGTTTATTCAGGCTTTTATAGAATGTAGTCAAGCTGGTGGACTTGAAAATGAACATAAAGGCGAAAATTTCTGAATGTTGGATACAGAATGAAAGTCTGGAAAAGACTACATCTGTCACTAAAATTTCCTACTAGTATAATTGAGTAAATTATTCTCCATGTCACTTTAGCGGAAAAAGGCAGGTGCGAAAAGTCAAATTATTTGGTTAAAGCTATTGAAGAATTAATGTATAACTATTGTTTTAGGGTACAGAGCTATGACCCTATGACAACTATACCTTCATAACTGTCCTTTTGTAATATATATTAGCATTTGTTCCTAAACGTTCGCAGCTGCGAAATATTAGTGTAAACCCAATGTCTATAAATTGAGAAACTAGGGGAATAGATAATAACGAAAAGTAAATCAACGAAAGAAAATAATGCGACAATAAAAATAAAGATGTCAGGTAGATTTTGTATTTACTAAATAATTTATAGCTGATATTATTTAATTAATTTATAGAATAATTGAAATCCATATTACACGCTACTCAATATTGATGATTTGTAGTATAAATGAGTCATTTCGTATATTTGTACTCAAGCCCGTATCACTACAAATTCCTAAAAAATTTAAATAAATTATATTACATCATAGTTATTAATCAACTTAATTATTACCGGTACATTATAGATATTGATTTATTAATACTTGACGACTATATTAATTTAAATTATAAAATTTCTTCAGGACTGGCCAACGATTTGAGAACACTGATCAACTCTCCGGGAATCACAGGCTTGGATATAAAGTCCACCATTCCGCACTCAAGCGACTTTTCTCTGTCGTCGCCCGCAACGTTAGCTGTTAAAGCTACAATCTTGGGCAACTTTTCAACAATGCCCAAATTACTAAACATTTTGGTCAATTCGATGGTGGCTTCGATCCCGTCTTTCCGCGGCATTTGGATATCCATCAAGATCACATCGTAGTACTGATTAACTTTCAACAAATCAGTACAGCGATCCAACACTTCGACACCGTCTTTGGCATGGTCCGCTTGGTACCCCAATTTTTTCAAGTGCTGTAATGCTACTTTGGTGTTGACGAGATTATCTTCTGCCAACAAGATCCGGAGAGGATAGTTGGATGCCATCAACTCGTTGAATTGGGAGTCTTCGGTCGTGCTAAACTGGTTGACTACCAAGTGGGCAATATCATTACCGTACTGTTCTACTACTGCCTGCTGGATAATCCGGATCAATTTCAGTCTCTGGAATGGTGTGAGCAAGACCGAGTGGTTTTCGATATCTTTGGGTAATGATTTGCCAAACGACGCAATCACCACGATTTTACATTTGGAACTGACATCAGGACAGTATTTTTTGAGCGCGGTATACTGGCTTTCATGGATGAAGATGAAGGCGTAGTCGGAGATATTGTGCTGGGTCTCGGTTAAGCAGTCAATAGTACTGACTTGCATGCCAAAGTACTCCATTGTCTCGGTCAACGACTTGATACTGTACTGGTGGTTGTCGATAATCAACACTCTGGCATTGATATTCAAATGCTTGACCTTGTCAGAAGCAAAGTTTATCTCTGGATTTTTCTTGAGCACCACTTCGGAGCTGAGAATAAAGTGGAATGTACTTCCAATGCCTTCGGTACTGACAAATCCCAAATCTCCGCCCATTATGTCGGAAAGTTTCTTGGAAATGGCAAGACCCAAACCAGAACCACCAAACTCGCGTCGCGACGAGCCGTCAACCTGACTAAATGCCCCGAACACCTTGTTTTTGGACTCTTCAGGGATACCGATTCCCGAGTCTTCCACATATATAGATATCTCGTAGCGATTGGCGGTGATTTCAACAGCCAGGGCCTCCACCACAATGGCTCCCATGGCGGTGAACTTGATGGCATTACCTACCAAATTGATGATAATCTGGCGGAACCGAGTGATGTCGCCAACCACCGACTCAATATTCTGGCATCGGTTCAAAAACACTAGCTCCAAGTCGTTGGCTGCTGCCTGTTCGCCCGACAGCTGCATCGAGCTTTCTATACACTCGCTCAACGAAAACGGAGCATTGTCTAATGTGAAAGAACCATGCTCGATCTTGGAAAACGCAAGAATTCCATCGATAATGTTGAGTGTCACCATAGCCGAGCTCTTGATGGTTTCGACATATTCTCTCTGGGTTTTGGTCAAATCGGTATCGAGCAAGAATATAGAACACGACAAGAGAGAATTAAAGGGCGTCCGGATTTCATGAGACATATTGGCCAAGAAACTGGCCTTTTCAGCAGTGGCATCCTCAGCTGCCTTCTTGGCGATCTCCATCTGCTGATAGAGTTTGACCTTTCCAATAGAAACTGCTGCTTGGGTACACAACAACGTCACCATGTCCTTCTTCTTTGAGTTGAAGAAAACTTCAGAGTTCTTTTGTACTGGTTTTTGATTCTCGAGGTACAATGCTCCAAATACTCCAAACTGGTTTTGAAGAGGAATACAGATCATGGTGCTACAATTGTTATGCTGGAAGTAGTCGTCTTTAAGGAAACGGGTGGAGAACTTGATGTGGTCCTCGTTTTTGCTGATGATCTCTCCTGTCTGTAAGACGTGGAGAATTAACGTGAATGGACAGATATCGCCTCTGGAGCTTAGTGGCTGATTATCGACCACGTAAACGTTATTGGCAGTTCCAATAGCACAAATGAACGGCTCGTTGTGATCACGAAGCACCACCACACCGTAATCAACGCCCATAAACGAGATACTGCTTTCAAGTAGTTTGAGAGCTATGGTGGAGTCGGAATTGGACTCTGAGATCAGAAGACACGATTGGATGGCCACGTTCAAATCGGTGGACTCTTCTACAAACCGTGGATGGTTCTTCCCACTCACACTTGTGCCTTCGTCATCTTTCTTCTTTAAACTCTTTTTCCGTTTTATTTCATCCATTGCTTGTTTTCCGACGGCTTTTGACTGTTTGCCGACGGTTTTACTCAAATAGTCCTTACCACTTTTGGCGTCAAAGAACGAGTCTAATGCATCGCCTAGAGGATTCTGTTCATCCGGTGTTTTATCAAACTTCAACAGGTGCAGCAAGCCACTTGAATGCTTAACTCCGGCCCAATTGTACTCATCCTCGAGGTACTTGGAGAATTTTCGTTCAGTCAAAGTGATCAATAGCTTAGAATCAAGACCTCCAAACACTTCCAAGGCTGTTTTGACGTAGTGGGTGACTCTGCGGTGGCCTGAATTGAGTGCAGCTAGCCAGTTGGCACAGTATTTTGAAGCTACCCCGATATCAATCCAGTTATTGTTGTCTTTTCCTAGTTCTATGGCTTCATCGAAGAGATCAAGTATTTCCAATTGGCAAGAGTTTCTGTTGATGCCTACCAGAGCCAAATGTTCTGGAGAGATTACTAGTCTTCGTTCGTAGGAAGCACTTGATTTGGTGCTGACACTTGGAGATACTTGACTACTGCTGCTGCCGCCAATATCCTTGGTAATTAGGCTGGGCAAGTCTTTATATGACGAAGAAGTGGAGGAAGTTGACGAAAATTCCCCACTATGCCTTTCGGGGGTCTCGAACAACGACTCCTTTCTAATACCACCCTTTTTACGACGAAACGATTCATTAGGCGATAACGTCATCGATGTCTTTCTGGAAATACCCGTCCTCTTTATACTCATCAATGCTTGAATAGTACAGAATTTACTCTGGAACGTGCCGGGCACCAGCTCGCTCCATAACTGGAACAGACGGTATACCTTGGCCAAGATATCAAGACCCTGCTTCAACTCTTTTTCGGAATTGTAGTCACATTGTGTTAATACCACGGCACATGCAAAGTAGTAGCCGATAGTAATTACTCCTAACGAAGTGTACCTTTCAATATGGTCTAGTTCGTATAGAATTACATCCTTTGCATGGTTGAAGTTTTCGTACATCATCAAGTACTTTATCTTAGCAGACAATACCAATAACCTCAACAGTTGCCTATTCTTTGTCAAGTGGAGCAACCTGGCTTCATACGTTTCCAAATCAATATTTCCAAACATTAACAGCTGGCCATAAGCTATAATTTTATGTGTCCTGCTCAGTACGTTAGAGAGGTTGGAAAAATCAGTAGGCTTGGTATCGACTGGATGTCCTGAAAGTTCAATAAGTAATCCTTTACATGCATCTTTAAGAATATGCGTAGGATGTTTTTCGTCCTTGACAAACGGTTTAGCCAGTTGGATAAAGATATCGTGGTACTTTAACAAGTTGGGTATTGGCTCAATAAACACCGCAAGATTACACACATAGTACTCGTACACGATCTTGACGAGCTCTGTGGTGGTGTCAGCCTTCAACCTATTGACTATAGCGAGCGCGGCCTTGGAATACTCAATAGCCTTTAGCATACTGGACTTTTCGCTCATCTTGGCGAAATCATTGGCAAATTCTAGCAATGCGATGGAGCAGTGAGCCGACACTCCGTAATGGTATATGAGCAATACTACCTGGGCTACCAAGCACTTGCCAATGTACTTGTTCAGTGTGGCATAACTCGGCACCAACATCTCAAACACCAACTCATAAACTGTCAAAATCACTGGATTAGTGGCCTTTTTGAGGTCATTGAGACGTTTTATATCCAATATAGAAATAGGCACTTTTGAGTACAACTGGTCGTACATCTTCTTGCACTTGTCGTTGTCGTACTCTATATCTATCCCAATACTCTTCAATCCTTCTACGGCCGTTTTCAAGCCCAGCTCAAAGTCTCCGAGCTGAAAGTACGACTTGACTTTGCTGAGCAAAAACACCGTCTCGTCAAAGTCGTATTTCGACTGTACTGATGCAATAAACTCCAAACACTCTTTGTACTGCTTGAGCTCTAAGCGAGTCTGGCACACTGTCAACACACTCATCATCTTCTTCTTGGGGTTGGTGTCATAGTCTAGCAAGAGATCGGCAGCTTGAAAGAACTCCAATGAAGCAGTGTTGTTATAAGTAGACGAAGCGTACCGGCCAGCCTGTATGAGAACTCTTCTATAAATTTCAAGCTCTTCTGGCTTGATTCCTATCGACAAAGCCTTTTTCAGAGTGCTGTCAACATCATCAGAATTGATATTGATGTCTTTGTTCTTATGAATAAGCTCGGTCGATCTACGGAGGTGGTACGCCATTTGAAGATAGTTGGATATATCCACCTCTGCCAGCTTCGATATACGCTTATAGTAGCGAAGACCGCACAACTTGTGATAGTCCTGAAGCCTGTTACTATCACTAAGCTCCTTGAGAAGCTGCATCTGTACTGAATCGTGGCAGAATCTATACCTGGTTTGCGTGGCCAACTCCCAGATACTTCCGTCGCTCAAATCAAATGGAAACTCGTCAAGAACCAAGAGATGGAATGGGATTTTGTAGTAGTTGCTGGTGGGTGCAATAACCCCTGATTCGACACATAAATGGAGCAATTCATAAACCTCTTTAAGGGAAAGATTGGAAACGATCATCAACTGCGACAAGTGGAAGAAATACCCATCCGCTGTGATAGCTGCAAAATTGATGAGAGCCTTTGCTCGTGCAGATAACGCCGAATTGAGGTAGTTTTTGATGATATCGCCTTCAATAGTCAAGCTGAGCTTATCCATATCCAACGCCCACTTTTTGGACTTATCGGCGGGAGCCACTGCTTTTGATCTTGGGTTTATTAAACTTTCGTGACTATTATCAAAGTGAATGAACCCATTTAGTGCTGCTGTCGCTATCAAGTACTTGGCCATCAACACACTTCCATTTGTGAGCTTGTATATTTTGGCCGACACTTCTTTAATGGAATCGTCAGTTTTTTCTGCCCTTAAACTGTTCAGGCCGTACATTGACGACATACTGGTATTTACGCTTCTCTTGTTCAGAGTCCGGCCCGTACCATGTATGGCCACAGCGAATGCATCGTTAATATACTGGGTGAAACTGTCCAAACTTATAGGAACCAATTCAAACTCGTGGTTGACGACTCTGGAATCTTTGAGAAAGCCTAGCAAATCCTCCTTGTTCACGTTACTGGTGTCGGTAGCGAGTGGTTCATTGCAGTAGCCAGCAACAATCTTTATGGAAACTTCTTCGGCAGAATCATCAGACTGGAAGTAGTTGAGAATTTCTGATAACATCAGCCACTCGCTCAAGGAACACCACTGGATATCGTCAAGAAACATTGTCAAGCCTTGGTAACCTATCAAGCAATAAAACGACTTGATAATGTACCGGAACTTGAGTTCCAAGTTAATGGAATGGTCGCCGGTGCCGTTTTTGATCCGTGGATCAGATTCAATCACCGTGGAATAGGTAGGTCCTAAAAAGGACTTGAGTTCGGGTATAAGAAAGAAGAGAATGCTCAAGTCAATGGGGATTTTGGTAATTATAAGGTCTCTCCATTTGCTCACCACTTCTGTAGAGCTCGACATAATTTGGTTAAGTATTAGTTTCATTCCGTGCAAGAAGCAGGTGTAGACCGAACCACTGGAGTTGTTGTTGTTAAACTTCCAGCTGATATAGTATTCGGAGCTTGATATGGATGCTGATTTAAGGTCGTTGATCAATGTACTTAAACCAGAACCGGAAACACCATTAATGAAGAGCAAGTTGACGCCAGAATCCATTTTTTCGTACTTCGTGAAGATCTGCTCATAAATCTCTTCCACTCCAAAAATATTTCTAGAAGGAGTAAAACACGGAGCAGCGCCGTACTTGTGCGAGTCCTGATTCTCCAATTCTTCTTTCATATAATCTTTATAGTCGCCGTTCTTTGACCAGCATTTGAGCACGGAGTCCCCGAGTTCAGCCAAACTACCAATATACTTGTTTTTGACTTTTCTCAAGTCGTTTATCAAGCTGTAGCTTTCATTATAACGATCATTGGGATCCTTTTCCAAGCACTTCATAATCACATCGCTCAACATAGGACTGATCCATGCGTGGGCAATTAAAGACGGAGCAATGGGAATCTGTGTAAGGTGTCTTCTGATAATTTTATTGGGATTATCACTGTCAAACGGGGTGCATCCCACCAATAATTCGTATAATACTATCCCAATGGAGTAGAAATCAGACCTATAGTCCAATCCTTTATTGGTTTCTCCACATATTTCAGGCGATAAGTACGGCAAAAGCTCGGGGATTTGCGCCAAATGCCGTTTCCGAAAGTCGTACGTAGAGTCTTCGGGCTGGATCGAAAAGCAAAAGTCCCATCCGCTCAACTTGATATCGGTATTGTCGGTAGTGGACTTTAGTATGACACTAGAGTTTATACCGTTGTGTACTATACCAAACTCATGTACTATCGCGAGTGTTTCAAGCACTCTGATCATAGAAGAGAGAATTTCCACCACCTTTAGTGGAGTTTTAGGAGACCGTTGGATCTTATTGTTGATCTCGTCAAACAACAGATTGCCCATCGACATGGCCAGGGAATAGCCAGAAACAGATGTGCCGAACCCGGAAAAACCTCCGCTCATTGGCCGTGATGCTATGGGAGCATTGCTGTGATCAGAACTTCGTGAGGAGTTCAAACTAGTCGACGACTTGTTGCCCCTACTGCGGTGCAATTTCTCCTGCAAATTATCCCCGTCTTCTTCACAACACTCCTTAAGCGTCCTATAGTCATTATCGAGGTACACAATAGCCAACCTGGACTGAGAAGACGCATCTTCGCGCTTTTCACTTTGATTACTATGCTTACTGCTGGCTCCACTAAACTTGCTGTGTATGCTATGGGAGCTCAAGCTGCCGTTTCTCGACTTGTTGGCTCGTACACCGTTTAATATATCGTACTGATCTTCGACAAGCGTGCCGTCCAAATCTATTCCCGTCAAGTGGTTTTCGGCGCCCGGGTCGGAAATGGTAATAACTTTGATAGGATACAACACGCCTGGCAAGTCTCGAGGCAATGTTACAGGTTGGTAAATATCGGAACGCTGAAAGTCGAGCTTGGAAGCAGTTTCTGTGCCAAAGTACTTGTTGGAAATCTTGTCATTTCCATATATTCTATGATGTTTCGGCACATTAAGTCCTGATAAAATGTACCATTCGTTGAGAAACCGCGATAATGGAACCGATTTGAGTAAATTGGGCGACAACCGTATAATGACCTTTGTATTTATCGGCACATCACAATTATTATTAAACCCGTTGTCGCCTATACTCCACGGTTCTGGCCCCAACGGCTGATTTTGAGGATCAAACACTTTGGTAGCATGATAATAGACGTCCGACAACTCAAAACTCGAATTGAATCTTTCGGAAAGAAGGTAGCCCGGTACAATATCTGGCGATATATTCATGTAATCCTTAATGGCTTCGTTCATATGTTTTGGTGACAACGACCGGTTGTACTTTTCGTTCAAGTAGTGGTTATTATGAGAAACGTAGTTGACGTTTTTAAGAAAAGACTTGTAGCCCAAAGTGGCATTTGCCCTAAACACCCGTTCGTTTTCGGTCTTGATTATTTCTGTTTCGTCTTTGGAATCATAACTAGAGCTTCCCAACCTCAACATCTCAAACGACGGCTGCGAGCACGACGAACTATCGTCGTCTTTGGTATTGGGATCGATTCCGGGGTTTTCGGCAAAGTCAGTCTCGATCACCGTATCTGGCAAGGCCAGAATTGTCTTTACACTGGTAAAAACATCGAGATTATCGAGCTTATCGAGCTCATCTGATGAGACCGTCGAGGCCGAGGTGGCTGAATTGGCCCAATCGTCAGGATTGCTGCTCATATTAAAAGTAATAGACACTCTATAATGTACTCTGAACTGTGACTGTAACTCTAAACTGAGTACTCTTACTCTAAACTGAGTACTCTGATCGGCTTTGTGGTTGCTCTATTGCTCTAATCACTCTATACTGTGATTATTCTGAGCTCTAATTATTCAAATTGTGATCTAAACTGTCTCTCTACACCGTGATCTCTTCTCCAGTTTCTCTGTTTTCGTCCTTTCTATTGTATGGTTGTAAATCTCTAATGGAACGATTGGTTTGCAACACTGGTGCGGCGGGTAGCAAGCAAGGTGGTCACTATAAAACAGTTGGATAATGCAGTTGCAAACAACAAGGTGTTGAGCAGTGGGACACTAGAGAGAAATACTAGGATTCGCTTGACATTCTGGTCCCAGGCGGACCCAGCCATCTCGAATCACTCTGCACGTGAGAGCAACATTAACCGCCTTGTTCCCTTGTTTTTGGAGGAATCACTTTTGTGGCACGGATTTGGCGTCGTAATGCTAGAGGCTCCAAGACAGCCCCACGAAATACGATGAAATAATAGTGAATCAATACGGCTGCATATTACAATAGAAAATATTCAGTTTAATACCGATGATGGAGTTATAATGATGGAACATAGGAGCCGGAGTCAACGCATTTATAATTCTAGAACATACTAATACAATAGTGCATCAAAGGTAGTACTTATTAGGAAACCTACCACTCCTAGACAATAGGAAGCTGGCGATCATTCATTCAAACAGTAAAATTGCTTCGAGTGCTTCTAGAACGATCGCAGTACTCGTATAGCAATTTCATGTCATTAATTTCTCGCTAATTATACACCTGTTTCCCCTCTTTTTGTACATTTTTTCTACACTTATTTTTCTCGTTATTCAAGCCATTTCCCACTTCTAGCTATAAGCCTGCGAAGCGATGAGCCTATAGATGTGTATCGTTGTCCTTCCCTTCGTTGTTCTTTAAGGTTATTGGACCACGCGATCTTTTCCCTTTCCCGCTGGCACATCGCTTTGTGCTTACACACCGCCCTGGCTCACAAGGTGGAAATACACTGCTCTACTTGGGGGGGGGGGGGGGGGGGGGGGGGGGGGGGGGGGGGGGGGGGGGGGGGGGGGG